>JAKKIB010000181.1:4797500-5020000 GCA_023089585.1 Melophagus ovinus | reverse complement strand
ATATTACAAAGAGAAAACGCTCTTATAATATTCATGAAACACCTTAAATGCTAACAACAAAAAAAAAAAAAAAATAAGAAAAGATGACAATTCTGTGCTAATGCCTCTAAGTTATTGAAAAATTGTCTGAACAAGCAAGTGTATGGAATTATGCATGCATTTTGTGGATTGACGTTGGATTTTATATTTAAGAATATTTATATGTCATTTATACATAAAAATTTATATAAATAATAAGCACAATTTTATTTGTTGTTACTTATTGTTAAACAACTTTTTTATATATAAAAATATCTACCACAATAAATAATAATAAAAAAAAAAATGAATAATAAAAATAATAACAATTTCTTTGTATATTGAAAGTTTCATTTATTTTTTATTTTTATCTTCAGTAATAATATCATTAAGATTGTGAGAGAATTTTTGTAGAGAAGGAGAATGAAAAAATGAAAGTAAATGTTTGTATAAACAAATTCCAATTCAAAAATTCAAAAATTAAAGAATTTGCCAAGAACTTAATTGTAGCTCATTTCATTTTTGTCCTTTCTAAAGAATTTTTTTAGTTATTTATATTTTTAAGGTAACAAAATTGCATGATGTATTAGATCAATTATAGCGCACTTAAAATTTTCACTGAAAAGAAATTTTTGCTTGGAATTTATTTCAATTTGATTTTTTTTTTTTTTTTGTGATAACTTTTATACATGAGCTTTTGACAATTTTCTTTTTAAATGTCATTTCATTTTTTTTTTTTTTAGCATTGCGTTAGAGTCTTCCGCCCAGTACAATTTTCTATTTTAAATAAAGCAACAAACAAAACAGCATACAACGCCCCACTAAAATTGTTTATAACCTACATCATTTGTGGTACGAGGGTGGTTCTAATTTCTAATAATTGAATTTCTAATAACTAAAAGTATGCCAAATATTAATCAATTTAAAATCATATTCTCAAATTAATTTAAGAATTTAAAAATTCCCAATTTCTGATTTTTATGATTTGTCATTTATTTACTTGATTTTTCCACAACTTTAAAAGAATTGGATGGTTAAGGGTATTTATAAGTTGATCTCTAACTAACTATAAATTTCTTAGTGGTTTTTAGTTCTATAAACCTTTAAGGATCTAAGTGTGGATTATTGCTTTAGTAAACGCAATTATTTATGCGATTGTTATTTTTTTTTTTTTTTTTTTTGAGAGGATTTCTTTCATGAAATATTCTCACCACATGAAGCATATTTATATGGAATATATTAACAATTTATAATAATAATAATAACAACAACAACAAGCAAGCAAGAGAAAACAACTAACACTAAGTATAATAATAATAAAAGAAAAAATAAATAAAAAGTTAAGAGTTAAATGGGCAGATTTTATGGACTTGAATAAACTTTATATAAAGTTTTTTACAAAATAAACAAACAAACAAAAAACCATTAAAGGACTTTATTTAAGCCAATTCAAGCAGCGTTTAAATGATGGAATTTTTACATTTTTTTTAACAAAGTACCTTTAACTTCATTCATGTAAGTTTTTATTGTGATGCCAGGCAATCTCGTAGTTTTTATGTTTGAAAAATAAAAAAAAAAAATTTATTATCATAATAAATGTGTTGGTTGGTTGTGATAATTAAATAAAGTCATGCGATTCTTTTATTCATGCTAAAAACGCATTTTTCTTCATTAAACACTTAACAAGAAATTTAAAAAAATGGAAAGCACAGAGATTTATATAAATAGAAAATATTCAAAAAAAAAATTAAGTTTAAATTACTTAAGTTTTATTAAATGTATTTTCCATAAAAAAAAAAAAAGATATTGGCAGGTAATTTAAATTGGTGGAAAGAAAATTAGAGAGTGCTGAACTTATATGAAAATTAAATACAAAGAACTTACAGGAATATTAAATACAAAATAGTGCTAAGCAAATTAAGTATAAATGTAAAAATATTAAGAATTTTATTGATATGTATTAACTTTTTAAAATTGAATTCTCATTTAGTTTAAAATTGCAAAAGATTATAAAGAAAATTTATTTTGTAAAAATAGTACTGTGAACTGGCTTTTTTTGTTTTTTTTTTTTTTTTTGGTATAACTAAGCATAAAAAATTGTAAGAAAATTATTCAAATATAAGCAATAAACGTTATTAACTCTTTCCAATAATTTTACATATTTTATTTGATTAATTTTACATTTTCCAACTTATTTATTATTAATCGTTATTTTACACATCTGTCATTTAGTATTTTTTTTTCTCTTTTTTTGTTTTGTTTGCCTTTTCCACTTGTCATGTAAGAACTTTTTTTCTTTTTTCCTTTTTTTTTTTTTTTTTTGCATACCACTAGAAATGACAGATGTCAGCATAGAATGAAAGTAAAACATAATATGTGAAGTAATGTCAAAAAAAAAAAAAAACAAGAAATATAAAATGAAAGAAAAAAGAAATATATTAATCATACCACAAAACTTTACTTTATTTCTTTATTTTCACATGTTTTTATACTTCTTGAGATTACTGAGCTATATAAACATTTTGCAATAGAGAAAGTTAACAATAATAACAAAAATCTTATAAAGCAATTCAGGGATTAATACAATTTAGAGGCCAATGGAGATAATGTAGAAGTGATAGAAAATTTATTAAAAAAAAAAAAAAAATAAATGAAATAAAAATTATTTGCCATTTGACTTTTAACAAAAATGTCGAAACCTTTTTGAACTGATTTTTCAAATTTTTTTTTTATCATGATTCTTTGTGTACTTTTAATTTTGGCAACTTTTAATTAAAATTGTGCATTTTATTTTTATCCTAAATTTTTTTCTTTAAATCCTAAAACAGATTTTGAATGTAATTTATTAAAAAGTCTCTCATTTTACAATGATTTCTTATTTAATACTTTTTTCTCCCCTTTAAAAAATTAATTGAATTTATTTGTTAACATTTGTCAAATCAAGTTAAATTTGTAAATAAATTAAAATGAAATAATTTCATGTAAATGTTGTGGTAGAAAAAAAAATTTGGGTTAAGTGGATTTAAGAAGCATATAATAAGAGGTTTCCAATTGTCATATTAATCAAAAAAAAAAAAAAAAAAAACAAAACTCACACAAAACTATCAAAAAAAAAAAAAAAAGAAAAAAGTAAATAAATAAATAATCAAATAATAATAAAAATTATATATGATAATTTTAATCAGCTTTAGCAAGCAACCAAATAACCACGTACATAAAATTGAATTAATAAGCAAATATACCTCGGTTTGTTCATTAAGTTTGTAGAAAAAAAAGTATTATAAGAATAATTAAAATAAAAAAAATATATATATATAAAAAAAAATTTATAACTTTGTTGTTGCTTAAAAACTTTTTTTGCATAATATTTTTTTAAGAATCCAACATTTATAAACACTTCATAAAATAATCATAAATAAAATAATAAATTTGTGTATATTTTCAGGTTTACAACAAAACGAAAAAAAAAATCGTTAATTTTCTAGCACAAAAAAAGATCTTTATATAAATAAATAATTAATAAATAAATAACTAAAAAAAAAATGGCTCAATTCATTTCAAGTGGTAAATTTTTTAAATAGATAAAACTTTTTTTTTTATGTGTTGTAAATTTTCTTTCACTACACTCACCAAATTGTATTTGTTTCTTTTTTTTTGTTTTTCCAAATTAACTCAAATTAGAATTGGTTTTTATACATAAATAAATAAATAATAAAATATTTAATTCAAAGCTCTAATGTTGAAATAGCCGCAGCATATTTCATTTTCTTTTTTTTTTTTTGTGTTATTTTCCCTTTATAAATTTATGAGATTTATTTTTTTTATTTTTTTTTTTTTTTTTTTTTGGAAAATTTCTTATTTTCATAAATTGTGCTATTAAAATGCATATGGCTTTTTTTTGATAATATAAAATAATTTAACTAAAAATGGATAATTTTTATTTAAAGATTTTGAATGCCTTAAATTTTGGAAGGACATTAAATACAAAGAAAACATTTTTGTATATAGAATTTTTCACTCATTATTTCTACAAAGCCTTTTCACTTGTTGGAGTATTTTTTTTTTTTTGGTGTTTTTTCTTTTAACAATTATTTTTACAAAAAATTTCACCATAAATGAAGAAATAATAAAAATTTTTCTTTGAAAGTATATAAAATTTTTTTTTTCTTCCTTTTCAATCATTCTCTAGCGATTCATTTATAAAACATAAAAAATAAACAATAACATTACAAGAAAGAAAAAAAAGCAGAAAAAGTAGGAAAAAAAAAAACAAAACGTTTTGTTAAATTTCATTTATATTTATGGAAAACATATAACTTGTAATAAGAAAAAAACAACAACAATTAAACGCTGTAGAGTACGCTTAACGTGAAACCATTTTTTTTTTTTTTTTTTTTTTTTGGTGAAAAATAGCAAAAATCAGGGAAAATATGTAAAAATATGAGAGTCATTATATCTTTATGTCTGGCAAATGTTTATTGTAATTGTTATTGTTGTTATTGATGTTGTTATTGTTTTTGTTATTGTTATGAAGACGTTATATATAATCGATGATACAAGAAAAATTTTCTCATGTGGTTTTACCCATATCATTTTACTTGCATGACACAATGTATGTTAATATTTATATATACGCATGTATGTACGCTTGTGTGCTTGTGTGTATGCGTGTACATAAACTTTATAAACACATACGTGCAATAAAACTTTTTAATTGCGGTTTCAAGAGTTAGCTTGTTTGCTTATATAAAATGGGTCATAGCAGAAAAATGTCACCCATTTTATGGTAAAACAACAAAAAGTAGTGTAGTATACACAAATCTGGCAACACTACAACTAAAACGATTATGTCAAAAATATAAAAATTTAAAGGTTGATATATAAAGTGACATTTCATGTGCAGGCGATTGCAGGGGCAAATTTAAGAAGTTACTTTAATTAATTTGAATACAAAAAAAAATTTTTTTTAAATAAATAATTTATGCGATATTTTATTATTATGAAGAAAAGTTAAAAATTCTGCAAAAAAATATAACGAAAAGTTTATGTATTTTATGGCCGTTGATAAAGTTAATTCGTTCTAGATATTTTGATATGAAAATCCCCATAGAAATACAAGTAGGCGCATGTAACTATTGAAGCAACCGCCGCCTCAAATCGCTGAAGGAGTGTATGAAATTAGCTAAGGCATTAAATATCAGAGGACAATTGATGAAATTTTGATATTGAATTTTGCAATGATCGATTTGAAATCTGCGTAACTTAATTAATGATTAAGAAATCACTGATAAATTTCGCAAAAAGCCTGAACAAATTTTTCATTCATAAATGTATAAAACTCTATAAAGAAAAAATTGTAAAATTATTCGAATAATAGCAAAAGCTTATGAAAATAATAATCGCAATATTGTTTCATACCATTTAAAATGACCCAATACATATACATACATAATTTTCTATGTATGCATGTATATAAAGCGTACATGTATTATATATCACATATCTAACGCAAGCCATGAAATCCCCATAGAAATACAAGTAGGCGAATGTGTGTCTATTTAAGCGTATATAATTCGATGGTTGCGTACTTCAACAACAACAACAACAACAACACAACAACAAAAACAACAACAACAACAACAACAACAACAACAACAACAACAACAACAACAATAACAACAATAACAACAACAACAACAACAACAACAACAATTTTTTTTTAATATTCAGTTGTATAAATAGAGACTGACTGTTAAATTGTGAGAAGAGAGAACAGAAAGTAATCAACACAATGAAATAATTCGATTTGCTTCTGTTATTGTTGTTGTCATTATTGTTTTTTCTTGTTTTCCTTTTTTTGTATTTTTTTTTTTTTACCTTTTTTATACAATTTACATTTGTTTGGCTTTATAAAGCGTTAGCAATGAGCTTCGATGAGGGCATATGATGGGGATAAGCTTGTATGAATGAGAGAGAGAGGATAACATTTTATAAGAATTAAAATGTCAGAGTTAATAATAATGAATTGTAAATAAAGCATTTTCTTTTTCATTTTTAATTTTTTATTTTTTATTTTTTATTTATTTTTTTTTTTTTGCTTACTATTTGTTACTATTATTCTTATTAATAATATTATTATTGGAATTTTGTTGGTGGCTTATTAAATAAATTTTTTTTTAAGCATAACAAAATGAAATGAAATATGTATAATAATTTTATAAAAGATTTCTCTCTTGACAACAAAAGAAAATTAATTTAATTTCTATCCAATTAAAAAGCGTATGATCAGATATATATAATGAAATAAAAAAAATCATTTGAGTGATGACAGTTTTTTGTAAATTGCTAATTATTTAATTTTTTTCAAGAGGAGTTTTTAAAAAATTTTAAAATAGGCGTGGCCCATATTTCATATGCCATTTTGAGCATTTAAATAAAATTTTTGTCAATTTTATATTTATGCTGAAAAGAAATTTTTGGCTGTGTTATTATTTCCATTAGATTTCGATTAGATTGGTTTAAAGGGCGTGGCATTTTTTTAAAAATTTATTCATTAAACTAAGTAAGAATATATATAATTGCAACAGTTCCAGCTTTTTCTGTCAAATTGAACGAAAAAAGCAAAATTCTTACTTAACATGAGTGATAAAGGCGTGGCATTTAATATAATCATATTAAAACCCAACCTTTTAAATTTAAATTGCTTTATGCTTAATAATAAAAATTATCTTTTAGTGCTTTGAAAAAAAAGGGGCTTTCTAGAGAGTAGTTTCTAAATAAGTTGAAAAAATTATTTTAAAAAATAGTTTGCAATTTATTTGTTAAGAAGTTCAAATGAAATGAATTTTCTTTTTGTATGCTCAAATGACAAAGAGAGTATGAGAAAAGTTCACTTTATATTTGGTCATTTCACCTTTTCTGCGTATTTTTCTTTTTTTTTTTTTTTTTTTTTTTAACAAATTACTCTTTTTACATTCATATAAAATTTCAAAGTTAATCTTTTTGTCTGGATTTTTCTTTCTTAAATTTTTCCCTTTAAAAATTAGATATTATTTTCTTGTATTTTCTTGAGCTTCTTTTTTCTCTTATTTATTTATTTTTTTTTTTGAAATTTTTTCCACTTAATATAAAAGTCAAGTGTTATTGTTATTTTTTTGTAAAGTGAACTAAAAGACAAACCGAAAAAAAAAGAAGCATTAAATTTCTTGACATAACTTCTAATGTCAACAATCTTTATTAAGAGATTACGATACCTAAAAGTCAAGAAGAAGAGTATGAAAAAAAAAACAGCAAAAGGAAAAAAAATGTTTAATGCTATAAAACATGTAACATAAAGCATGCAACATGCAACATGCAACATGCAACATGGCATATAAAAACTGAAACTATGAATTTTCTAATAATAAGGGAAGTCAATATAAAAATTGATTTAAACTTTTACATGGAATAAAAATGTAGAAAGATTTTCAAGTTCTATTGCATAGAAAATAAAAATTATTTTAACTTGTTAAGAGTGATTACTGAATTTTCTATATTTCTTTACTTTATCTAACAAGACAAGAAGACATTAGTAAATTTTTTAAGTCAAATAAAAATAGATCGTGAGCCCTTACATTTTTTTAACTTAAAATTATTCATCATATAAAAGTTGTGGGTTTTTTTTTTTTTAAAAAATAATCACACGATATTTTTACTATCGAAATTTTCTGGCATTGTTAATGTTATTCATACAGAAAATTTCGTAACAATAATTAAATATTAAAGTAATTTTGAAGTTGTGATTTCCAAGAGAATGGTAAGCGCCAACGTTTAAGTAAATAAAGAAGTAAAAAAGAAATATTTAAAATTGTTTTAATTAAAGTAGAAGAAAAGAAGTACGTTAAACTTAGAAAAAAAAAAAAGAGAAAGTGTAAGTTAAGAGAGGTATAATGAAAATTTTCCAAATTGTTTGAATAAAATGAAAAATTAATAATTTTATTTGAATGAAATTGATGGAATTTTTGATTAATTAACTTTTATTAATAATAATAATTAAAATGTTAATGATGATTAAAATAATAATTAATGCTTTAATTATAAACGAATTGTAAATTGTTTTTCATTATGATGAGATTTGAATCAAACATTTTTCCATAAATCATTATTTCACTTAAGGTATTTTCATTCTCATTCAAATTTGATTTTTGCATTATTTCGATAGATATTTGAAATTGTTAAAGTTTAGCAAGGTAAAGAATTGGAATTGAGTACAATGTTTAGAGTTATGTTAAAGTGAATTTAGTTTAATTTTGGCAATAAAAATAAAAAAAAAAAACGTACTTGGAAAATTGTTGAAGAAAATAAGTGACTCGGGCGGAGCTTTAGCTCACTGGAGCAGAATTAACTTAGTGAAATTTTATTTACAAAATTTTTCAGTAAAAGGAAGGTTTCTGAAAAAATGTGATACATAAAATAAAAATGGAGTTTACTTTTTGGCCAAAAAATGGCCGCTTAATGTTATTGCTCTTCTCTGATGAACAAGTTTTTTTTGATAATTATAATTGACCTCAAACTTTTCTTGTTTTCGTTTGTTATTGAAGTGTAAAATATTACGACGTATAATAAAATTTACATTAGAAAAAAAAGGAAGAACAAAAAACAAAAAGAAAAAGAAAAACATAAAAATCAACTAATGTGAACGTGCACATGCATAAGTAATTATGTAATAAAACAAGAGGAAGCACAAAAACAGGAAAGCCTTGTGCAGAGACATGCATCATCAGTAAAAAGATAATCTTTGAAGTATATATGTGTATGAGAAGGAAAGAGATAAAAAGTAGTGAATTTTTTTTTTTTTTTTTTTTTTTTGTAGAAAATTTTTTTGACCACAATGTAACAAGAAAATTGTAGAAGCAAAACAGCATGAATAAGAACCGGCCAAAAACATATAGAAAATGGTGACGTTAGTAAAAATAAAAAGTAAAATTCAAGCATCTCTCACATTAAAAACCAAATAGCAAACAAAAAGGAAGCCAAGATAAGAATAGAGTGAAAAAAAGGCAGAGAAGAAAAAAAAACCGTTTGCCTTGACAAAGTCAAGCCGCAATTATGTGTACACGTTGTTGTCTGTTGTTGAAAATATTTTACTCTCTTCTTCTTGTTTTTTTCTTTTTCTCTTTAAGGACGTGTTTTTTTCTTTGCTTTGTCACTTAAATTTTTTTTTCTAAGCTTTACTTTTATTTTTGGTTCGTTTTTTTTTTTTTTTTGTTATACATTCTCTAAATAAAACAAAGGGACCTTGACTTTTTATGGTTTTATACCGGCACAACGGAAATAGTCAAAGGAAGACTTATAGTACAAAAAAAAAAAAAAAAAAAAAAAAAAACTTTCGAAGGTTTGCTATAAAAAAAGAAAGAAGAATAAAAGGAGAAAAAATTTCTAGAAAAAAAAGTATAATGGAAAAAAATAAGTTTATTTTTAAAAAAGAGGGTGTGGCAATTAAATCTTTAAGAACGTGAAGTAGCTTCAAAAAGTTTAAAAAAAAATTGCTTAATATTTAAATTAAAAAAAAAAACAAATACCTGTGATTTCTATATTTGTAATATTAATACGAAAAAACTGATCTTTTTAGAAATGTCTCTCTAGGAAAAAAATTATTCCATTTTTATAACAATTTAATTTTTGCTTTAAAAGAAAAATTTTCTTAGACATTAATTGGAACTTTGCATATTAATATAAACTTTAATGTTACCTTTCACTCGTTTCTTCATTATTAGTCCATTAAAATAATATCATTAATTTATTATGATTTGCTTCTTCTTGTTCTTGTTGATTTCTTGTTGGTTGCTTAAAGCTAAAGCGTTTTTTCATAAGGAAAATTCAATTTGTTGCCATTTTGCCATTTTAGAAATATGATTAGATTTTTAAAAGAAAGAAAGAGATGGATAGATTATTTATAGAGATATATTTTGAAAAAAGTTTAATAAATAAAAATAAATGAAAAACTTGAAAGCCTTTACGTCGATAATTTGTTAAAATATTCATTGATTAAATTTCATGATTATAAAATACATTTTGTGATTTTTACAAGTATCTACATTATTATTATCAGTATTAATGAAGATTGTTGTTGTTATAATAACATTTATTCCAGCTTACTTTACATAAAATCTACAACAAAACAAATTATGTAATTTGTCTTGTTCTAAAGTAAATTATCAAGCACAAGTAGAAATGGAAATAACAATAACAATTCTAATAATAATAATGACAATAATATTAGCAACAACAATAACAATAACAACTATAACAATAACAGCTATAACAATAGCAAACAACAATAACAACAACAAACAACAATAACAACAACAAACAACAATAACAACAACAACAACAACAACAATAACAACAACAACAACAACAATAATAATAATAATAACAACAACAACAACAACAACAACAATAACAATAATAACAACAATAACAACAATAACAGCAATAACAACAGCAACAACAAATGTTCACAGTTTCTAATTATTCCATTCAATCACAAGTTCTCTGCTTGTCTCAGTAAGCTTTCTCCATCTGTTTCTTTCTTTCTTTCTTTTTTTTTTTTTGCTTAACAATTTCTAAATGAAATCAATTGATTTACTGATTTACTGAAAGTTGTGTTTCATATAAAATTATAGAGATAGGCAAAATGTATTTGTGTATGTAGGAAGATATTTTTTTTTTGATAATTTGCCTCAAAATATGACACAAAAGATTTTATATAAATTTATGCTTGCGCTTAAATGTGCTTATAAAATGTGCACGTAAATGGTGACTGAATAATTCTGCAATAACTTTATAAAACTTAATATAATTTTATTTATCATATAAAATCTGCATTTACTTATATAAATAAGTAAATTTAAATTCTTGATTAAAAATTATGTTATGTGTGTGTGTGTATGTGTGTAGTGTGTGTGTGTGTGTGTGTGTGTGTGTGTGTGTGTGTGTGTGTGTGTGTGTGTGTGTGTGTGTGTGTGTGTGTGTGTGTGTGTGTGTGTGTGTGTGTGTGTGTGTGTGTGTGTGTGTGTGTGTGTGTGTGTGTGTGTGTGTGTGTGTGTGTGTGTGTGTGTGTGTGTGTGTGTGTGTGTGTGTGTGTGTGTGTGTGTGTGTGTGTGTGTGTGTGTGTGTGTGTGTGCGAGACTTTTTTTTGTAAGTTTACCATTTTTGATGGTTAGATTTTAGTTGACTGATAAAATGCCTACAGATAATTAACAAAATTACAAGAGTAATAAAAAAAATAGTAAAAATAATAATAATGTTGATTGTTAATGTATAAGCACGTACACACACATACACACACATACACACACCTACACACACCTACATACACAACACACCCACATGATTAATAATGTAAACATTGGCATGAATGGAATGCAATTTTGCAGGGTTGTAATGCGGTGCCGCATGTAAAAAGTTGTATAAAGAAAATTTTGTCATACTTATTTAGGGAGAGAGGCATGGAGTTTGAAATAAGAAGTTATAGGAAGAGTAGATAGATAATTGTTATTAAAAATTTTCTTTATATGTATGAGTTATAACTAAAATACATTTTATAAAGGAAGAGAAGTTTTGTTTGTGTTAAATATGCTTGAGGAGTATGATGTGTGACATATGCACACGCCATTGGCATACGCATACATTATTAAAAGTGATTAAGCAATTAAGTGCATTAGCTAAATTCATTTATTGTTATAAACAACAATAATAAAAATAATAAATAGCTACAAGCTTCCAATTTTCTGGAAAAATTTTCATTAAATATTGTTTTGCTTTAGATGTAAATTTATATATATATTTGTTTGTGTGTATGTATGTGAATGTGTGCATGTGTTAGTAAATTTTCACCCATATAAATTGTTACATGAAGTTTTGACTTGAAGGGGGCATGGTTTGATGAGGCAAGCAAGTACAAGCTTTAGCATACAAAATTTATGTGAGCAAAAAAAAATTTGATTTTTTTTTCTTAAGTTGTAAGTTAATAAACCACAAAGTTCATTTAATGGCTGAATTTTTTTCTTCTTCTTCTTCTTTTTCTTTTTCTTTATCTCTATTCTTTTCACTCTTTTCTTTCTCTATGGCCTTCATTTAGATTTCTGTTTCTTTTTTTTTTCTCTTTATATGCCTAACTCTTTTTAACTCGAAATGTCTTTATCTCTTTCATTTTATTTCCCTCTAACTTAGTGTTTTTATCTCTTTTTATTTAAGACTTTCTCTTTTTTTTTTTTAAATTTTTTTTGTTATTTTTTTCTTTCTCTCTCCTACTTTTCCTAACTATCTCCATGTTAGTTATAAAAGTTGCTTAAGAAATTTTCTTAACGTGACTTTTTTACACAAATACCTTCAAATCAAAATTATAAAGAATGTGAAGAAAAACCAAAAAGAAAAAGCAGCACTAGCAAAAGCAACAATAACAATAACTTATTCATTATGCTTGTTACCTTCATTATGGTTGTGCAAGTGCATGGATGCTTGTGCCTTTTAGGTTTAGTATGTGACAATTTTAAATATAACAAAACAAAAAGAAAAATTATAAAAAAGCAACAACAATCAAAAGAACCAAAATAATAAAATCTTTGCCGTTCCACATCTTAACCATGTAGCCATGATTTGCGTCTGTGTTAGTAGTTATTCTTGTTCTTGTTCATTTTAATTTGATGAAATGTTTCCTCTTTCATTTTTTGCATGAAAAATGATAAAATGTCAAAAAAAAAAAAATAAATGTGTGAAATTTGATTAAAAAATTATTCAGCATAAGCATAAAAAAAGAAGAAGAAGAGGTAAACAGTTAGAAAGTTAGAAACTGAAATTGAAAGATAGATAAACAGAAATTGAATGGCATAAAAATTTAAAACGTAAAAGTTATAATTTTTTTTCTTTACTTTACTTTAAATTATCTTAAATTTCTGTCCTAAAAATTTATCATGCTTCATTTTCTCATTTGTTGCATTAAATAATTTTCTTTTGCAACACTTTATTCTGCTTTTACTTATTGTTCTTTATCTTCTTCTTATACTTCATGTTACAATTTTATATGAGTACTTTTCTTTTTTTTTTTTTTTTTTTTTGTATCAAGAGGACAAATAAACAAACAAAGGACCAAAAGGCTCAATACAATTTTGTTGTTGTTATTGTTAGTAGAATCTCTGAGAAATTTAGAAGCTTTACAAATAAACGTAAGCAAATAAACATACAGATGTTTCTAAATAAATCGTTGCATCCTGCAAGAAGCCACAACCATAAAACGCACACACTCACACACTCACACACTTGCACACACACACACACAACTTAACTTTCTTTTCTTAACTTACTAACGTTGTTGATGTTTATTGTTGGTTGGATGGCAAATTTGTTCCAATTTATTGTTCTCATTCTTCTTAATCTGCTTCTTCCTCATTTTCTATATCTTTTTTTTTTTTTTTTTTTTCCTTAATATTATTTTTATTGTTATTATACGAAATGAATTCTCTTTATCTTCCCTGACTCTGTTTAACTCTCATTTAAATTTCTTGGGGTTTCATGTTTTACCCAATTTTTGGATTTATATTTTTGGATTTATATTAGTTGGGTGATAATAAACATAATCATAATAGGAAATTTTTTGGGTTTGTATGAGAGCTGTTATTTTTGCCAAGTTCTTCAATTCTTCTTAATGACTTGAAAAATCATATTAAATTGTGCGTTGTTTTCTTATAACAAAATAATAAAACAATGGACAAAAAGTAATTGAACAAATTATACGATTGAGACGTTTTTCAAAGTGATTTAAATCAAAATATCTTTAACAATTTTTATATTGTTTTGTATTGAGAATGATAAATTACAGCAAAATGAGATAACAAATAACTTTTTATAGAAAACTTTTTATAAAAATGCTAATAAAAATAATAAAAACAATCACAAGCAAAAGCAAAAGCAGAAGTAGAAGCAAAAGCAAAAGGAAAAGGAAAAGGAAAAGGAAAAAAAAGGAAAAGTCTTAGGAAATGACCATAAAAGAAAGATCATTATTATTTGTAATTATTAACATTATTATCATTATCAGCAGCATCCCTTAAGAAAATTAAGAATAATATAAGCAGCAGGAGTAATAATAAGAGCAACAATTGTATCATCATATACTTTTCTTTAATTGAAAGAGCAAAATTCGTACTGCTTCAGCCTTCTACTTCATCATTTGAGAATTTTTGCAGCATTCATTTCGCAACGCTACAATTGGCTCCAAAAATGGCTACTGATTTCTGCTTAAGTAAATCTTCTTAATGAAATAAAATATTTGTTAGAATTTGCTTTGTGAACTTATTTTCTTTCATATAAAAATCCTATTAAAAATTTTTGGAATTGTAACGTTTTTTTTGATTCCTTTGAAAAAAAGTTAAATTTTTGTACAATTTTTCCATTAAACTTATTTAGAGAGCAATTAATAATTTTGAAAAATTTCTTTCAAATCAATAAATTTTTTAATCTAATTTTTTAAAGTATTCCCTTTGTAGATCAAAGGGACTTCCTTCATAACTAAAGAACTTTTTAAATATTCTGTGAAATTTGTTTTTATTTTTAATTATTTAATTTGAAGTATATTTTCTTGTAATAAGAAAAAAAAAAGAAAACAAGTAGAGTATTTTACAGACGAACTCCTTTGAGCTTTTTCTTCTACTCACTCATTTATAATAATTTATGATTCCAACAGTTGCTGTTAGTTTTGTGTAAGTTAAAAAGTCATAAATTTGTGATGACAAACTCTCGCTGTATCAACCAACAAAACTAATTTTATTAACAGCAACAACAACAATAATAATAATAATAATAAAAAGAAATATGACAACAATGTAAAGTATATTAAAGTGAGTTATGGAAAGCAAATGGAAATGAAAATGTTGATAGAGACTACGTATGAAGATACAGCTGGAAAGTGCATGAAAACTCTCTAACAATTTAACAATTTAGGGGAATTACTTTTAGTATTTTATGTATGAATGTTTGATGGTCATGACTTTTAAAATTATTTAAAATTATTGTGGTTATATTAAGAATAAATATTTACAATAACAATAACAACTAACAAATCAATAAACTTTCTCCACAATGTCATGCAAAAACCAAAATCTCTTAGAGCCAAAAAACCAAAAAAAAAAAAAAAAAAAAAAAGAAAGATAAAAGAAAAGCAAAATATTTAGTAAAAGTTGACATTAAACTCAATTCAACTTAATTCAACTCAACACCAGTCAATTGTGGTGTTGTTGTTATAAATATAAAAAATTTTTCATTAATAAATAAAACTGAAAACGAAAAAAGTAAGAAAGTAATGAAAAATAAAATTTACAAAATAAAATGTAACACGTGATTTTGTTAAAATCAAAAGAAATATGAAAGTTTTATGTAACAAAATTTTTATGGATTTGTGAAAAAATGTAGGTGTGTTTATAAAAGTTTCGTGTTTTATTTATTTATTTTTTTTTTTGTTTTATTATGTAATAACACTACCAATTATAATGAATGAGTTTAAATTATAAATGTTACATATTTCAAACAAGAGTGTAAAAGTTTAACTAAAAAAAAAAAAAAGCAACAACAAACACAACAACACAGAATTTTTGTTTTCTTTTTGCTTGTAAATAATTTTAAATAAGTTTTTGATGCTATTGAGATAATTTCGGTTTAATTTTAAAGTGTTTCAATTTTCATAAAAGTGAATACAAAGTTTGGCAAATTCTGATTGATAAATTCTTTAAAAAATTCTACAAAAACCTTTTTGTAAGTTATAAAGATAAATAACTTACAGCAAATATTTTTAAAACGCTAGACCACTTAAAAACGCTAGAAAATGTAATTCATCAAAAATTTAGGGACTTTGTATCTTTTTTTAAAGAGAAATTTCCTTACAAAATTTTAATCGCTTCTAAACCTCAAATCTCATTAAAATGAATTTTTAATTTCATTTAAAGAAAAAAGAGTGAACTGTAAAGGGACAGATTGAAGATGTACGGACATGTAAATACGAATCGCAAAAAAAGTTAGAAAGAATTTAAAAATCTTAAAGGGTTTTGAACAAAAAAAAAAAAAATAAAATTTATTAAAAATAAAGCTGATTAAAACAAACAACGCTTTCATTTATTATTCTGTAAATTCTATTGTTTCATTTTGCCCTCAATTTTCTTTTGCCCTTTTTTTTTTGTATTAAATACTTTAACATTAAATATTTAAAGCCCGAATTAACAAAAAATAAAAAAAAAAAAAGAAAGAGAGGGCGTTGTGAACGTAGAAGCAAAAGCAGCAGCATTAACAACATAACGGTTGGTTAGTTCTCAAACTTTTTTCACTGGAACTCTTTTTCCTTTTTGTTTTGGTTTTTCTTATTTTTTTTTTTTTGTTATTTTTTTTCTTTCCTATTTCAAAATTCATGACTTTGCATAACAAGATCCATTTTTCTGTATGAATGCATAATGTTTATGTTTTTGTTGGTTTTTTGTCGATTAGATTTCATTGTAAAAAAAAAAAAAAAATGTTACGTAAAGCAATCAGGAAAAGAAATATTCTGAGAAAATATCCTTATTTGTTATTTGCTTTAAGTGCCTTTTTTTTTTTTTGGTGTATTCCATTTAAAATGAAATTAGTTACTTAGCAGTCAGTTAGTTAAAGCATGAGAATGTGTTAAGTATTTGTGTATTTAAGTGTAAGAAAATAAGTGTAAGGAAGAAAAGATAAATGTAAATTTGAAAAGAAGTTAACAAATAAAGTGCTGCATACATTTTATTCAACATTATCAATCTTTCTCATCTTTTAAAATTTTTTTTTTTTTCTTATTTTTTAACGTAGTTTTTTTTTTCTGTTCCATTCATTTATTTGGTTATGTAAGAAAACACCATAAACTGACTCATTGTTATTGAACTCATTGTTATTTGAGTTATTTAAAAAAAAAAAAAAAAGTAAGAGAAAAAAAAAACAAAAGAAAAGAATAGGAAAGATAATAAAAACCGTCATGAATAAACTGACTTTTTTTTCAATTGAAAAACAGTTATTTACACACTATAAAGTATTTGGCATTATATTGCTCAGTATTAACAGAAAATGTTATACAGAATAATTTAGAAATTGTTATTTGACTTGCTAGGACATTCTTTTGTAAATTTGCCATATGGGAAATTTTATAGCTTTCAAAAATCATGTTGTGTGGTGCAGTATTAATGTCCTTTTCCTATTTAAATGTTGTACATAAGATAATTGTTTAGTTTGACTGTACCGCCCACTCTAACTTTACTTTGTTTGAATAATGTAAAAAATAGACTATTTCAAAATCGAAAAAATGAGAAAACGAGATCACTTCGACGTATCTATATATAAATTCCGAGAGATAATCCTCCATAGATCCATACCATGATAAAATTGGAGTGAAGTGGCTTATTGTTTAGAATGACTGTACCGCCCACTCTGACTTTACTCTGTTGTGGTAATGTACATGAATAATGTAAAAAGGAAAATTTTTCAAAATCGAAAAAAATTAGAAAACGAGATGATATCGATATAACTTATATAAATTTTTTTAAAAATTTTGAAAAAAAATTTATTTGATATGCCAAATTCATTAAAAGTATTTCAGAGTTCTGTTAAGCAATTAACAGAGTTCTGCTATATGTTATGGTTTGGGTCTTTGCTAATAGATACGCATTTATCTTCCTACTCTTTATAAGATTTCGCTTTCAAATGTAATTATTAGAAAAAAATTTTTTATTTATAAATAGATTTTTTTTGTATAAATTTGAGATGTTTGTTTAATGAGACTTTTATAGGCTATAAAATATGTGACACATGTTGTGATATGGTTACAAGACAGTTTTTTATGACATGCATTTCATAGTGGTTGACATTTAAAAACATAGCCACGTAAAATATGCTTATTAAATATTTAAATGAGAAATTTTTCAATATTTAAAAAAAAAATGAATCAAACAAGAAAGAAAAAATACCTAAATTTAATTTAAATAAAATTAATTTCAAACGTATTAAATAAATTCATTTAATTTAATTCAACAAGATGTTCAAGAATTTTTCAATTTTCAACGTTTCAATTGTTTATTAACGTTATTGTTCTTATCTATTTATTTAAAAAGATGGGTTGTTTAATAAATTTTCCCTACAATGAATATTAATTTCTTGATTCGCTATATGGCCTTTTCAATGTACTTTCGAAAAATTTGTTTATGGCAACCTAATATATGGCTATTAAATGGCCATTAAATTTTATATGATTAAATTTTTATGATAATAAAATGCAAAATTGCTTAAAAATGGTTAGGACCTCATGTATATAAAAACATAAATGTAGAAGTTTCTGCTAAGTTTAAGCAGCAGCAAATTGGATGCTAGGGCAATGGCAAAGGCAACGGCTACAATTGAGACTATAACTATGGCTGTGGTTAGGCTAAAGGCTGTTGCTTATTAATTTAAAAATTTCATTTTAAATTCATGTAAATGCATTTAATTTATTTACTTTTTAAAATTAATAAAATAAATTTTTGGGCAATTATGAGTTAATTGAGATGTAAAAAAAAAAAATTTCTTTTTATCTGGTAGTCTGGCCTGAAGTTCTCAGTGAATTAAGATTCTACTAAATTAATGAGAAAGTTAAAAGTACAAAAGTAAAGAAAAAGTAATTAGCAAAAAAAAATTTTAAAAGTATAAAAATTGTAAAAATGTTTAACTTCTTAAACCTCAAAATTAATAGTTACTTTTCCGTAATTTCATTAACTATAATTTTTAAGTTATTAGAAATGATGAGTTTTTTAATGAGACAATCAAACTTAATTTAAAAATTCAATTTGAAAATTTTAACTTTTAATTTAAAATTTTAAATTTTAAATTTTTTTAAGAAAATCTCTTCTTTACATAAAGAAATTGAAAGAAGCGAAGTCATGAAAATGTTTACATTTGTACTTTTATGGTACATATTAATATTTAGACAGAAAACTATCCATCATAATACACAATAACCCGGCAAAAACAAATATCACATAAAATGTTACGATAAAAATTTATAACTAACATTTACATATATAAAAAAAAAATAATACACAGCATTTTATGCATGCTATAATAATTTAAATTTATTAAATATTTATATTATTAATAAATGTATATAAGTCTGTGTATGTGTGTGTGTGTGTGTATGTGTGTGTGTGTATGGGTATTCATGTAACTTGTAGTGTAATAGTTGTTTTTATTTATACACTAATACATATAATTTTTTAGATTCATTCTATAAAATTTTAGTATCACAAAACAAAGAGAATTGTTATTGTTGTTATAACTTTACATGTTTACATAAAATTTTACACATGTATTGTATAAATTATTTATTATTATCTAACCAATTTTATATACTCATTTCCCTTCTTTCCATTTACCAAAAGGCATGACTTTATATTTACAATCATTTTAGAATTGTGAATGGTTTCTATTTTTTATTTGTAAGAAACTTTATTCTACTTTGAATTTTAAGTTTTTCTGTTGACGTAAAAAATATTCATATGTCAAGGTATGCTGTTAAAAGCTTCCTATTCACGGGCGTTATTATACTAAATTTTATAAAAATATATTTCTATTTTGATATATTAAAGGAACTGTGAAAATTTCTTGAGTTTTTTAGATGAAATGAATAATTTTCAAAAAGGCATGGCCAATTACTAATTCTTTGTAGCAGATTTCCTTTCATCATACAAAGATATTACTATGAGTTTCTGCCGCTGGTTATAATAAATTAATGCCGCTACTAATATAATTAAACAACATATTAAAACTAATATAAGTGCAATGATAGCAAAATTATTATCATCTAATGAACACACATCTGTATCGAATAATTTATTAAATGTATAGATTTTGCCATTTAAAGAGCATGTAACATTTGTTAAATCGACAATTTGTATATTCTTTTGAATTAATTGTAACCATTCTTTAGCCTTACAATCACATTGCCAAGGATTTTCTGCTAAATATAATTTTTTCAATGATATTAACCCCCACTTAGGTAAAGAAAATTTGTACTATTTAAATATCTCATCGAATTATAACTTAAATCTAAATGTATTAAATGTTTAGGTAAACTATTTTTATCGATATGTGTTAAATTATTATGGGCCATTATCAATTTTGTAATATGATTATAACCAAGTAATTGATTCATTAAATCTATATTTTTTATAAAATTATTTTCTAAATTTAATTCAATGGAACGATATTTCGATATTTTTTCCCAACCAGATAAATTTGGTAATTTATATAAATTACTTCTTGAACAATTAATTATTAAAACCATATCAAAAATTCGTTCGTAACAATTACAACCTCCGGGGCAATCCACACTAGTAATTGAATTTAATAATTCGGACTTATCTAATTTTTGAATTAATTTATCTTTCAAATTCTCTGGTTGTAAACATTTTAGCGTGTCTACCTTTAATTTTAGTTTGGTAGATGTATCTTCCGATATTTCTTTATTATAAAATTCTAAAAATTTCAATAAATCTCCATTACAATTAATATAATTCTCATTTAAATCCAAGTATGTTAAATCTTTCAAATTCAATTTTTCAATATTTGTAAAATTCAAAGTTTTCAAAGAATTATGCGATAAATTGATATATTTCACTTGAGGTTGATGAAACTGTAAATCAGCAACATATAAAAATTCTAATTTATTATAACTTAAATCAAGTACTTTCAAATACTTATGTGAATATTTCCAATCAGAAAATATCAAATTAATGGAATTATTTTTCAATATCAGCGTTTTTAATTCTTTAATCAAGGTGAACGGTGAAAATATATCTACATCATGCGTTCGATGTAATTTTAAATAATTTGCCTTTGACAAAATTAAATAATTATTTGCCATATTAATGTATTGTAATTTAGGGCTCGAGCTAAAACACTTCATATCGATTTCAATTAATTGATTATTTTTTATATCCAAATATTCTAATTCAATAAGTGAACTGAAAATATTTTCCGTTAAAATTTTTATTACATTATTACTTAATTGTAATCGTTTTAGATTTCTTGTATTTATAAATAAATAATCGGGTAATTCCGTTAAGAAATTATAACTTAAATCTAGAACTCTTAACTTTTCTTGGCTAATCAATAAATTGTTTGGTATATTTTTTAAATGATTATTACTTAGATTTATGTATAAAATGTTTGTGGAATTATAAAATACATCCTCTGGAATTAAATTCATTTTAACTTGTACATGAATTCTTTTCAATTCCATTAAATCTTTACAAAAACTTTGTGGTAATAATTTTACTTGACTTTCAATGATTTTGATAACTTTTAGGTGTATATTATACTTAAATAAATCCCCTGGTAATTGTTGTAATTGATTATTTGTTAATGTTATAGAATCTAAATTAATTAAATTATCGAAAATGCTTGGAGGTAAATTCACCAAATTTGTTGAACTTATCGTTAGAGATTTTAATTTTAATAAATTTTCATCGAATAATTCTTTTTTAATGCTTTTCAGATAAATTAAATGTAATTGTAAATTTTGTAATTGATTTAGCTTAGAAAATAATGAAGTAGATAAAGTACCCAGTCCAGGTTCCAGATTTTTGTTGCTAATGTTGCCATCATTCTGACTGATTAAGGTTAATGATTTCAATTGAATTAAACTTTCAAATAAATTAGTTGTTAAAATTGTCAGTGGATTGATATTTAACGACAATTCTGTTAGATTTTGTAATCCTTTATCCATAAACACTTCTTTGGGCAGAGTTCTTTGCAATGGCATTTTTAAATTTAAACTTTTTATTGTAATATTGTTGTTGTTGTTTTCATTATTTAAATTATTGAAATATTCTCGTATTGTATTGTAATCAACATTTTCTATAGAATTGCTTATTTCCAAATATTCCACATCTCTTACATTCAAATGATTCAAAATTTCTGAGAGAGTCTCAGATTTTGCTGCTCTAAATGAACAATTATTTATTAGAAGATTTAATTGTTGATTTAAATGCATTTTTGGTAATAATGCATAAGAATTTTTGTTAACTTTATCTTTATTGTTGTTGCTGTTGTTGTCATTATTATAACATTGTATTTGTATAAAGCCTAATGGATGGATTTTTAACGAAATTTTTGGTTCACGTTTAGGACAATTTATTGTGTAACCGATCATCGAGTTGCATGTATTTGTTAATGAACTTTCACGTATACATTCACATGATATTGTTGATGATGTTGTTGATGTTTTTGATATTGTTGTATTAGTTGATATATCTAAACATATGTCTGGCAATTTCCATTGATCAACAAGTTTTTGCCAATTTAATGTTCTAACTCCGGGCATTATTATAAAAATCGTGAAAATCGTATAACAATTTTTCCCATAATAATTCATTCTTGATATTTTTGCAATAACTCTGCAATGTTGACTAAAGTTTTAAAAATATTTTTGAGAAGATAATTATTTTGTAAAATATTCTTTTTGTTTCAAGTATTTCGATAGATTTTTTCTCAAATTAATAAAATCTCGCTATTGTTGAATACTCAGCAGCTAATTTTCTATAATATTTTCAATTGATTATTGTATAATCGATCACAATAATTTAATTATACTTGACACCACTTTTGTTACATGAAATAAAGTTCTTTGCCTGTTCTTCGATAACATCCAAATGTCTTTCTAATAAATTTCTTGTAAATTTTGTTTTATCTTAATATTAATTTCGAAAAATTTTTTTTTGATACATGTTAAGAAGTCGTAGTTTGAAGCTAAAAGATTATCGGACAATTTTGTTCGATTATATCAGTTCTGTACTTTAAAATAAATCGATTTATAAAAATAATGTATAATTTTAAATATTTCTTTAGTAAAATTGTTGAAATGAAGTTATTTGGTAAATTGATTTACATTTGTTCAAAGTGATACCTATCGCTCAATTTTGAGGAGCTATTCGCCATTACAAAATTATATATTTTTCCTTTAATTGATTATAAAATTCCTGTTTTGTTTTTAATTGTTTTATAATTTTCAATTTTTTGTTTTTTATTTAATAAATAAATGTCTTAATTCTTTTATAAATTTTTATATCAAAAAAGTTTTTTTTTATGACATTTAAAAACAAATATGCTCAGAATGAAATAATAAGAAAAATATTCGTTTTTATAATTTTAACCGTATCGTTTGACAGATTTTCTCATACTGTAATTCAAATAATTCCATTAATAATTTCTCACTTGAATTTAGGTAATATATATATTAATCTGAATTAATCTAATACGTTATTATGACTAATTTTGGAAAATACATTTTTTTTAGGGTTATTTTGACTAATTTTGGAAAATACTTTTTTTTTAGGGTAAATACCCTAAGAAAGAAGCAAATAATGTTTGTAAAAAAAAATTTTATATAATTAAAGTGAAATTTTAAGTACGCGCTATTTAAATATTTAAATTAGAAATGTATTTTGTAAATACATAAATTGTTTATTTATAATTTCATTTTTAAAGAAGGGATTCAACTTTTTAGTGAAGCAACTTCACGATAAACGATATAACACAAAGAACGTAAAAAATGTAAAATGATAGAGATTTATAAGGGCACTATAAAATTTTTAAATATATGTAAGTAAGTATGCCAATATTTCAAATTAATATTTATAAATAACTTCATGACGGGGATTTATTTATAAAAAAAAAAAAAATTTTCATTTTATTTATAAGCTCTCAGCACCTTTAACTTTGATAAAAAATAAAAATAAAAAGTTTAAAAAGCACTCACTCATTTAATTTTATGGTTGACTGATCTACCCACCATTCATTATTTTCTGCTAATCATATTCTATATTTTAAAGTTATTTATTTGACATAAAGGAAATAATGTTAGTAAAAAATTTAAATATATACGCACACCTTTTTATTTATATATACAAAATAGTTATAAACGAATGGCAAATTGACCGTACAGTTAGTTAGTTTTATTAATAAAAAAAAGCAAAAATAAAATATAACTGATAGTTATGAATGTAAAATCTTCTAACCCATTGCATCAGCGGTCATCTAAGCTAATTTATATATGTTTGTGTATGATGTCAACAACAACAACAACAACAACAACAACAACAACAAAAGGGAAACTCTATTTCATTTATTTGCAACTTATTAGTGTTGCTTATTAAATTGTACAACAATTATAATTGAGGAGGATACAAAAGTCAATGAATTATTGTTTTGAAATTTAGAAGGTTTTGAGTTAAGTCTACTTTTTATTTTGCCTGTCAAAGTGGTACTATTTAAAAAAAGTAATGATTTTTTTTTTAATGGTTGCGATGAGTTCAAATATCATAAAAAAAAAAGTTTATATTTAATTGATTTGGTCAAAATGGTAGTATATTTTTACAGTTCTCATTACGTAGCAAACTATTCAAATCTTGGGAATAGTTTTTTTTTTTTTTTTTTTTTTTTTTTTGGAGTTCACAAAGTTTTGTTTATGTGTTTTGAAGTTTTGCCCAAATCAAGTATAATTTGTCCATTGTTTGTCTATTTTGCTTATTATTTGTTAGTTAACACTAAACAAATCTACAAATAAGTGTAGAAAAGTTTTAGGGTTCCGTTTCATTTCATAGAATCTACATGATAAATAATTAAAGTTGTTAGCGATTATTTGTATTGTTTTTGTTATTATTATTATTATTATTATTATTTGTTGTTGTTATTGTTGTTGTTAGCATACTCATTAATGATTCTAACAATTTTACAATATTCCTTTGTACTATTTAATTTTATTAAAATTTGTACGATCACTTAATCAAAATGGCTTTAGGAAAAAATATATGAATTTCTTACTCCATGAATTTGAATGGAAACTGCATTTTAAAAATATTCTAATGAATTACCAGATGAATTTTTAAAAAAGGAAAATAAATATTTTCCTTTTTTAATGAAACAAAATATTTTTTTTAATTTCTATTTAATTTCATTTTATTTAAGTAATTTAGAAGAAGTTTTTTTTTATAAAAATTTTTTGACAAGATTTCAATGCAAATACTAGACCTAATTTCTTAATGTACTTTACAAAAAGAATTTATTATATTAAAGACTACAAGTCTTTAAAATATTGAATACAAATTTCAAGAAAAAAAGATTTTATGGCATAAAACTGAACCACTTCTGCATAAGTAAGGTGCGCATTTATGTGTAAAATGTTTTCCCTCTTTTTTTTTTTAATGTTCCTTTATTTTGTTTGTTATATATTTTTGTTGTAACTTTGTTATTTACCAAACAGAAAAATTATTGCATTGTAAAAACTTAGATAAATGAGAGAGACTGAAATAAACAATGAGAAATAAGCGAATTCATATAAATATTTATATAAATAAATAAATAAATAATAAAAAGAAACTCATAACAAATTTTAAGCTTAAAATGAAACATAAAATATTAAAATGTATTTTTAAATATTTTTGTATAAAATTCATCATAAACATGAGTTTACAATGTAATTTAAATAATTAAAAAATTTCAGTTATTTTCTTTAAGATCATTTGACAATTTCAGAAATGAAGAGTTTAAAAAAATTTTTTTTATAAGAGATAACTTAAAAAATTGTTATTGGTATTAAATAAAATAAGGAAAATTTTTTAAGTATATAAAAAAAATTTTTTTAAAAAACTTTCACATAAAAAAAATTATAACTAAATTTTTATATGTAAAATTTTAATGTCAAAAATTTGTTACAAGAATTGGTCAGTTTCTGTTTGGCTTGCGTATAAAATTGGTGATTGTTGATCTTGCACTTGGGTAAACCAGCCAATTTTTCGCATCTACAACTTCTAATCATACTAAAAATTTATTTAACTTAAATTCATGTTTGCCGTTGAAGTTAACGCAGACGCTGTGAAAGTATAAATTTGACAACTTTGTGATAATTTTTGAAAACTCTAATGAACTGCAAAATTTTTGATCTACTTCAGAGGAAAAAACTTTTTCATTCTTATAAATATTTTTTTTTTCAAATTTAATTAAATAATTTTCTCTAAAATTATTATGATAAAATGTATGTTCATATAAAATATGAAACAAAAATTTATGTTATATACTCACAGGTGATGCTTTTACTACCAAAATAAAAATAATAATGATAATAATAATAATAATGAGAAACTTCTTAAATCACATTATTCCCGTAGAGGCTTTAAAAGATAAAAATTTAAGTTGAAATTGAAGTAGAACGTAAATAAACTTAAGAAACAAATATGTTTCATAAAAATATTTCTTTCCATTTTGCTCATAAAAGTTTCTTTCATCTTTTCTTTTTTCTTTCTTTTTGTTTGTTTGTTTGTTTGTTTGTTTGTTTGTTTGTGCACATACAAACAATTACCATTAAATATATAAAAATAGTATTGTATAATTTTTATTTTTATATTACGTTGAATTTTTATGAGGTAAAGAACACCACAGAGAGAAAGTCTTTTTTTTTTATCACTTTATTGTCATGCTTCTATATTTTCCCTCTTTCTCAATTTTAAACGAAAATGAACTTAAAGAAAGAAAAAAAACATGAAGGCAAAAAAAAAAATAAAAAAGAAAAGCTCAAAATAGTTAATGTGTATTTTAACTCATTTGTACTAATAAACATAAAAAAAAAATAAATAAAATAATCATAAAAAAATAATAATAAGAAGCAAATGAAAAGTAAAAGAAAATTCTTATAAAATACTTAAGAAATTTTCTTAGGCCTCGAGGTGAAGTGAAAAAATTCCATAAAAAGCATATGAAAATAAAAGAAAATATTACATTTTTATGGAATGTCACTGTAAATAGAAGCACGTTCCATTTGTGATATGCAATTTCATATTTTTTAATTAATTAATTTAATTTTTAGGTAAGTCTCTTTGTAATAATTAATAAAATCTATCATAGATACTTTTTACAGAAGATTCATAATTTTAAAAATAACAAATGACAAAATTTTCCCTTAAGTCATAAAATAATTAACAAGCGTTTTTTCTTTTTATAGTTCCTTATTACTTATGATAAAACATTTGTATTTGCAATAACCAAAAAGATTTTAAAATAAATCTATAACCAAGTATTTCCCAATAATTTAATTAAATTAATTGCCATTTACCTTAATCATAGAAAAATTTATTCATTTGAATATTTTTGATGATATATCATCATCGTTTGATGTACAAGACTTGTCATATATAAAATAATACAAAAAATATTGTAATTATATAAAATTATAATGATTGATTTCATTTTTCATTGTATGAAAAATATGTAGCGTATTTTAGATAAAAGCTATATATTTTTCTAAATTAAAAAAAAATCATCAAGAAAATATGACATTTATAAAAGGTTCATTCTAAAATATTATATATATAAATAGACATGATCAATTCAATTTTGTACAAATAAAAATTTTATATTTATCATAAATAGCCTTACAAAATTTATTTGTTAAAAGAGGAGTTATAATTAAAAAAAATTAAACATTAAAAATTAATGATCCAATCTAGTACAATCGTTTAGTATTTTTTGCCTTGATATTTTTGTGGCAACTTATATCTGCAAATGCCATGAAACTCTAGATGTTCTATCCCAAATGGATTCTAAATATTATACTAACAAAAATGATACAATTTTAACGTATTAAATTTTTGAGATTTTAATTTTTTATTTAAGATTTTATATTTTTTTTTTAGCTTTTCTTCAAAGCCAAGAATTTTAACAAAATAAGTATTTTGTTGGAAAATATTGATATCTCATTTACCAGAAATTTCATTTATATTTTAAGTGAAGCATGCTATTTAAAGAATTTGCCATCAATTTAGAAAATTTATGGGCCTTTCTCTAATTAGCTTTATATATATATATATATATATATATATATATATATATATATATATGTAAAATTCTTTTTAATGCAAATTCAATATTATTTGTGGATGATAAGTAATTATATTCAATTATAATTTTCATCAAAATGAATTCACTGATATTTAGTTTTGTTTAGTTTATTTGTGGCCATGAATTTACGCTTACTAAGGCTTAAAATTTTCTCTATCTATAACTTTCTAAGCAATTAACTTTTGTTACAATTTATTTTATGGCTTATATGAATGTACATTTTATAAATGTAGTTTTGCAAAATACAACCAAAAGCTTTATTATAAATATAGGACCACAATTAGCTTTAGAAAAAATATTAAAAATTTCTATAAAACGGTCATACTTGTAAAAGTTATGCAGCCAAACATATAATAAATGTTAATAAATATAAAAAAATATGAAACAACAGAAATATAGAAATTTATTATGCTAAATAAAAATATGTGGTTGTATGCCACTTTTTCACCCTACTTACTCACAATTAATTTCTAAAGTCGTTACCGCAAAAATTTAATAAACAAAACAATTGCGTGAACTAATTTGAAATAATTAAAATAATTTTTCGATTATCAATTGTATTTTGCTCTCATTTATCTCATATATAATAGGATTAAAACTTTTGTCAGCAACTATAATTAAAAGATAATGCAAAAGATATATATGAAATTAAAAAAAAAAAAATAATGTACCAGCAGTTCTAAGTGTGGTAATGGATATTTTAGATGGCCAAGATTAGGAAAAAGAAACTTGAGAAAAAGAGTAACAAAGCTTTGTAGATTAGAAAATTCACGATGGTTTTTGAGTTTAAAAGTTAGAGAAACTGAGTTGCATACAACATCAAATCTGTGACGCTTGAAAAGTATTCTAAATTATTATAACAGAAATCTTCTTCGATTATTTTTTATTTGCTCTTCTTACTTTGTGGTTCTGATATGTGGAACTCTGGAGGAGGCAACCAGTCCCGAGAAGCACCTGCTCAAATGGGAGTGGCTCATGAGATGGTTCTTGATCCATGGCCATCAGGGTTCATCATGAGTTCACGAGATCCGATCCAAAGATTTAATTTGGTACCACGGGATCACCAGTTTCATATTTGCCAAGTGGTGATGTTGAGGTTGGCTTCGTGGGGGCTGTGCTGCCCATGTCGCGGGCATAGCTCGACTTATATTTGGGTGCCATTTCCCGAATAAAATGGCTAGCTGGGTAGGCTTGTTGGGCTAAGCTAATCTAAGCCGATGAGTAATAAGAAGGCTCCGAATCCTTACACCAAGGATTAAGCCATGTAGATGAGGTGCAATACTGGCTTTAAATTGGAAGCTAGTCGTGACGGTGGCATGCACGTGATGTGTCGTGTCCACCAACACTAGCGCTAATAAGTATGTTTATACCATGCATTTGAGCCCTTCCCGGCAGGTATGCATGTAAAACACTAATTGTATGTGGAACTCTGGGCATTGGTTCCTTAATGGACCCGATGTCCCTGTTAAGTCCTAATTTTTGCTAAGATTATATTTTAACAATTGCTAATTTCTATCGCAATTTGGTATTTGAAATTATTTGTTGTAAATGAAAAAGAAAGTCCAAGTTCCTTGTTTCTGGTTAGAAATTCTTATTTTATATAATAAAATAGCTTATTCAAATTTATTTTTCCTTAAAATTATACCTTAAGTAATATTCTTAATAACGTATAAAAACATTGTCCACTGATACATTATTATCCATTTGCCTCATTTCCACACTAATTTCTTTGGAGTTACTCATCGGTGAAGTTGTTCTATAACAATGAGGCATTGCATATCGCAATTTATTCCAAAACCATGGATCACCCCATTTTAAATATGTATTCATTTTTAAATAGGTTCTTAATTCAGCATCCAAATTCTTTGTATCACCAATATCACCATAAATTATAATAATAATGCGTGCCCGCCCTTCATTTAAGGCAGCCTGATGAGCAGCTCTGAATTCCATTCGACCCCATACAGATTCAATGAAATTTTCTGATAACACTATTACAGTACGTCTGGAATTTTCTACGGAAAGAACAATTTGCTCTGGTATATAACCACCGACAATGAAATCACGCGTGTGTACACATAATTTAAATGGGTTAGGTCCACCTTCTAAATTTGGCATTAAATATTCACTAATAAATTCTTCATCCTTATGCGAGTATGAGATAAATGCATCGTATTTTTTATCTCTATCTAATTCTTCTTCTGTTACAAACCATAAACAAATATTTTGAGCATACAACCATATTTTGATTTCTTGTTGGTAAATGTAATAAATTAATGCCGCTACTAATATAATTAAACAACATATTAAAACTAATATAAGTGCAATGATAGCAAAATTATTATCATCTAATGAACACACATCTGTATCGAATAATTTATTAAATGTATAGATTTTGCCATTTAAAGAGCATGTAACATTTGTTAAATCGACAATTTGTATATTCTTTTGAATTAATTGTAACCATTCTTTAGCCTTACAATCACATTGCCAAGGATTTTCTGCTAAATATAATTTTTTCAATGATATTAACCCCCCACTTAGGTAAAGAAAATTTGTACTATTTAAATATCTCATCGAATTATAACTTAAATCTAAATGTATTAAATGTTTAGGTAAACTATTTTTATCGATATGTGTTAAATTATTATGGGCCATTATCAATTTTGTAATATGATTATAACCAAGTAATTGATTCATTAAATCTATATTTTTTATAAAATTATTTTCTAAATTTAATTCAATGGAACGATATTTCGATTTTTCCCAACCAGATAAATTTGGTAATTTATATAAATTACTTCTTGAACAATTAATTATTAAAACCATATCAAAAATTCGTTCGTAACAATTACAACCTCCGGGGCAATCCACACTAGTAATTGAATTTAATAATTCGGACTTATCTAATTTTTGAATTAATTTATCTTTCAAATTCTCTGGTTGTAAACATTTTAGCGTGTCTACCTTTAATTTTAGTTTGGTAGATGTATCTTCCGATATTTCTTTATTATAAAATTCTAAAAATTTCAATAAATCTCCATTACAATTAATATAATTCTCATTTAAATCCAAGTATGTTAAATCTTTCAAATTCAATTTTTCAATATTTGTAAAATTCAAAGTTTTCAAAGAATTATGCGATAAATTGATATATTTCACTTGAGGTTGATGAAACTGTAAATCAGCAACATATAAAAATTCTAATTTATTATAACTTAAATCAAGTACTTTCAAATACTTATGTGAATATTTCCAATCAGAAAATATCAAATTAATGGAATTATTTTTCAATATCAGCGTTTTTAATTCTTTAATCAAGGTGAACGGTGAAAATATATCTACATCATGCGTTCGATGTAATTTTAAATAATTTGCCTTTGACAAAATTAAATAATTATTTGCCATATTAATGTATTGTAATTTAGGGCTCGAGCTAAAACACTTCATATCAATTTCAATTAATTGATTATTTTTTATATCCAAATATTCTAATTCAATAAGTGAACTGAAAATATTTTCCGTTAAAATTTTTATTACATTATTACTTAATTGTAATCGTTTTAGATTTCTTGTATTTATAAATAAATAATCGGGTAATTCCGTTAAGAAATTAAAACTTAAATCTAGAACTCTTAACTTTTCTTGGCTAATCAATAAATTGTTTGGTATATTTTTTAAATGATTATTACTTAGATTTATGTATAAAATGTTTGTGGAATTATAAAATAAATCCTCTGGAATTAAATCCATTTTAACTTGTACATGAATTCTTTTCAATTCCATTAAATCTTTACAAAAACTTTGTGGTAATAATTTTACTTGACTTTCAATGATTTTGATAACTTTTAGGTGTATATTATACTTAAATAAATCCCCTGGTAATTGTTGTAATTGATTATTTGTTAATGTTATAGAATCTAAATTAATTAAATTATCGAAAATGTTTGGAGGTAAATTCACCAAATTTGTTGAACTTATCGTTAGAGATTTTAATTTTAATAAATTTTCATCGAATAATTCTTTTTTAATGCTTTTCAGATAAATTAAATGTAATTGTAAATTTTGTAATTGATTTAGCTTAGAAAATAATGAAGTAGATAAAGTACCCAGTCCAGGTTCCAGATTTTTGTTGCTAATGTTGCCATCATTCTGACTGATTAAGGTTAATGATTTCAATTGAATTAAACTTTCAAATAAATTAGTTGTTAAAATTGTCAGTGGATTGATATTTAACGACAATTCTGTTAGATTTTGTAATCCTTTATCCATAAACACTTCTTTGGGCAGAGTTCTTTGCAATGGCATTTTTAAATTTAAACTTTTTATTGTAATATTGTTGTTGTTGTTTTCATTATTTAAATTATTGAAATATTCTCGTATTGTATTGTAATCAACATTTTCTATAGAATTGCTTATTTCCAAATATTCCACATCTCTTACATTCAAATGATTCAAAATTTCTGAGAGAGTCTCAGATTTTGCTGCTCTAAATGAACAATTATTTATTAGAAGATTTAATTGTTGATTTAAATGCATTTTTGGTAATAATGCATAAGAATTTTTGTTAACTTTATCTTTATTGTTGTTGTTGTTGTTGTTGTTGTCATTATTATAACATTGTATTTGTATAAAGCCTAATGGATGGATTTTTAACGAAATTTTTGGTTCACGTTTAGGACAATTTATTGTGTAACCGATCATCGAGTTGCATGTATTTGTTAATGAACTTTCACGTATACATTCACATGATATTGTTGATGATGTTGTTGATGTTTTTGATATTGTTGTATTAGTTGATATATCTAAACATATGTCTGGCAATTTCCATTGATCAACAAGTTTTTGCCAATTTAATGTTCTAACTCCGGGCATTATTATAAAAATCGTGAAAATCGTATAACAATTTTTCCCATAATAATTCATTCTTGATATTTTTGCAATAACTCTGCAATGTTGACTAAAGTTTTAAAAATATTTTTGAGAAGATAATTATTTTGTAAATTATTCTTTTTGTTTCAAATATTTCGAAAGCGTTACGTAGAGTTAGATATTTAATTAATTGTTCGCATTATTTGCATTGATTTTTTCTATGTTTATGCAAAAATGTATTTATTTATATATAAAAAAGCCATTATGTATATAAAATTGTTATTTATTGAAATTATTTCAGTCTTAATTTATTTATTTATTATTTCCATTCTTTATTTCATTAAATTAATCCTTTTTACTTTATGTTAATTCTTACAAGACGTGACTTCAGAGTACGATAAAAAGAGACATGAAAGTAATTTAAAAAATAGTTCGCATGAAATGTAAACTGTATCGTTACGCGATGCTTATTACACTGTTTATAATTTACTTAAAATTATTCCATTGATTACATTTCAGTAGTGTTTAAAATGCATATTTAAATGTAGACTAAATGTAATATGCAATGTCATCTCATCTTATTTCAGGTCTAGTTGTCTTGTTTTACATTTCAAGTCTACTTGGGAAAAACATTTTCCCCTTTTACAAAAAAAAAAAAAAAAAACAATTAAAAAATCGTTTCATATGTTAGATTATTTTCTGAATTTCGCACTAAATTAAATTTGTTAAGAATGTTAGTAAAATTGAATTCAGCAAGTATAACAGTTTAAATAACAATTTGTGTAACCTAGTCCGGCAAATTGTATAACAGTTAGCATTGCAGTTTGCATAGTAGTTTACGTAGTTTATACAGCAGTATGCATAACATTTTGTATAACAGTTTGTATAACAGTTTGTATAACATTTTATATAACATTTTGTATAGCAGTTTGTTTAACATTTTATATAACATTTTGTATAACATTTTGTATAACAGTTTGTATAACAGTTTGTATAACAGTTTGTATAAAAGTTTACGTAATATTTCGTATAAGAATTTGTGTAACAGTTTGAGGGACAGCCTGTATAACAATTGGTACAATCATTTGTGTAGTAATTTGTATAACAGTTTGTATTTGTAACATAAGAAAATTTAGTGGCAGAATAATTTGACGTAACGATTTCAGTAATTTTTATACGTGATGGATTTATCATATCAAGAAAATTACTTTGCTTCATGTAAAGAATGTGGAACTTTGGAATTTTCAAAGTAAAACGAAAGTACATTTTAATTCATAGATCACAAATTTGATTCGTTATAACAGAAATTATACGTATAAATAATATATATTTAAAAAGTTCAAAAAGTTTATAGCAAATTGTTTATTTTCTTTACATTATTACAATATTTTTATAGTGATTAATAAAAAAATTTTTTTTTTTTATAAATATTCCATAGATTTATTAATTACATGCAAATACTTAAAGAATACTTGACACAAAGTGCTATGAGTTGAAATTGTTAGCTTCATTTAATAGAGATAAGCATTTTGTTGCTTTAAATTGATTATTATTGAATATGTAATTTAAAATACTAATTTTATAAAATTTAAACAGTCAGCGACTGGGTGAGATGACAGCTGAGATATTGGTATAGAGATTACAAAAGGCATTAAAGTGATGACAAATATCTTGATTACTGCTAAATAGATGAATACGCATATAGACAAAGAGAGAGAGAGAGAGAGAGAGAGAGAGAGAGAGAGAGAGAGTAAGAGAGAGATAGAAAGAAATAGTAACATCATATACTTAGAATTTGTTTGTTAGACATTATTTTATGTCACGTTTTTTTTCATATTTTCTCCGTTGCAATTACTTCTATTAATAAACGTACACTTTAATTAATTGTTCTAAGTAATTATAACTTTTATATATATACTTGATTTTACTAGATTATACAATTATCTATTTTTATCTGGCTTTTAAATCACGTACAAATAATTCTAGCAATTTTTAATATTTCTCTAACTTTCTCTCAAACGATTTTCCTGTTTAAACAAAATGTTTTGATTGTTTTTTTTTTTTTTTAAGAAAACAGGTTTCTAGTTATAAAAAAGTATAAAAAAATATTAAAAATAAATTTAATAGAGATATGTGAACTTATGATGAGCATATTTATGCTCTTAAAAATTTTAATTAATTATTGTTGAAACTTTTAGCTTTTTTTATATAAAATTTTTTTTATTAATTGAACTTTATTTTACAGAGTATTTAATAATTTTACATTAATTCTTAGCAATTCAAACGAACAATGAAATTTCTATTTGATTGGATTAATTATTTGAACTTATTGAATGAAATTAATTTTTTTTTTTAAACAATCGAATAAAAGATGAAAAGGAAATGGTAGAGCAAGAAAAAGAAAAATAAAATATGTGTGATATTAATTTCTTGCTTTCGTTGAGTAATTAATTGTTTTTTTTTTTTTTTTGCTTTTATGAACAATTTATAACATTTGTGGCACAAATAGTAATTAAAATACATGAATGAAACATAAGATTGTTGTTGCTGTTACTTATTTTTATCTACACTCATTAAAGCTTGTTTCATTTTATTTTATTTCAATTCATTTTGCAATTCACACTTGTATAAATTCATTCAAGTCCTTTTACATGCTTTGATCTCTCCAAAAAAAAAAAAGGATATTGAATGAAAAAAGCATGAAATGCATAAGTAACTTTCTTTCAAGCCATTTATTTTTCCATTTTATACTTTCTATTTGGCCTGTTTTCATTGTACATATTGCCTTATAAAAATGTGTCATGGCACCAATTCACTAAGACTAGTTATAATTATCATAACAATCATAATCAACCTCTGTCTTTTTTTATATACCGAGTCACAATTTCCCCTACACTTTATATAAGCTATTCAAAGCACTTGAATTTATATAGTTCTTTAGATATAACCCCTTTCATTTCAACCCTTTTGAAATTCTATATTTATATAAATGTTATCATTTGCTAATGAGAGGCCACATGAAAAAAAAAAAAAATTGAAAAAAAATTTCAATTGAATTTTACATTACGTTTGAATTTGGCTGCATATTATTCATTAGGTTTCATTTAATTAATTCTCATCAAAATTATTTCTCATTTCTTATTTCTCATTTCTCATTTATTATATTATATTTTCATTTGAGTTCAGTGAAATTGTATTAAAATTTGTTGTTGCTGTATTCATTGTTTTGCAATCATTATATAAAATTAATTAAATTTGTTCATAATTAGTGTTTTTTTTTAAGATTTATTTATAATGATTTTTCCCATATTTTTATTCATTTTTATATTATTTAATAATTTTGCTTTTTGTAAAAAAAATAACTAAACTAAAAATGTAGAGAATTTAAGTTGACTGGAACAATTTATCTGGTCTGATTGCTAAAAGGTATCTAATATTTATACAAGTTGGAAAAGTTATATTAAAAAAAAAAAAAAAACAAAGATTGTGAAATATTTTAACTAACGCAATCCTTATGAAATCTCCTTTAAGCAGAAAAAAAAGCTTAAATTTTAAAAATTATACAGGGCAATCAAGAGTCGGCTCTTAACCATATAAAAATTTTTCTAGTTTATTTGAATAAAGTTAAATAATCAAAATTCAATTTGCAAACGAAATATTGTTAAAAATATGGATCCATCTATTGGATCCATATTTTTATCCTTCTTGAATATTGCCAACTATTTAATATAGGGCGAATAATAAATCACATCGCTTAAGCGTTAGATTTTTTTGTCTTAATTTAAATAATCGAATGATATTTATTAGACATCATTAAATTTTTAATTGTCTAATTTTCAAATAATTTATTGCCATAGTCTAAAGTATGAGACTAAATTAGAAGCATTTTGATAAATATGATTATTCTTTAAGGTAAATAAAAAAACTTACTAACAAAATAAATGATTTGTGAATAGAAACGAGAAATAGAGACGATTAATTAACATTTCGTTTGTTGCTGGAATTTTCAAAACCATATTCCTAAAATCAAAAATAAGAAAGCATTAAAAAGAGAATTCATGCAAAAGACACAGAAAAAGCAAGATCAAGATCAAGATCAAAAGGAATCAAAAAAGAATTTTAACAAAAAATTTTTGGCCATTGTTATTTTTCAAGTTAAATATTTCTGTTTGAATATATTTGCCATAAACTAGTTTTTTTCAAACTTTTATACACACATTGATACATACATACATACATGTAGTTTTTGAAATAGATAGCCATCAGTTTTAGTCATCATCATCAAATTATTAATGACCAAATTATTCAGGCAGCCACTTGGTCTAGCCTAACAATTTAATAAATTTCCATTTTGTTAAATAACAATAAAATATTTTCGTATACTATTTTCCCTTTTTATTTATTATCTAAACTTTCTAATTTATTTTATTCTATATTTTAATAACAACAAAAAAATTGCTATTTGATAAAGAACTTAATAAACAAAGAAAGAAACATTTAATGCATAATAAATATGTGTATGAAATGATGGACAAAGTCTTCTAGCCAAATTTGACCCACAAATTAAATTTATTTGCTGTTGTTTATTTCTAGTGTCTATTTCTTTATAAATTTGTTTGATAAAGTATTTAAAATATAAAATATAAAATATAAAACAAAATAATAACTACTTAAATTTATGAATAATAAATCATGGTGAATGGGATAATTTTTTTGGAAATTTTTCTTAATACTTCCAAATCCTTTAAGTATATCATTTTTATAAAGAGAACTAATAGTTAAAAATGAATTTATTTAAAAACTTATTTAACCATCTAAAAAATTTCTAATGAGAATACCTAAAACATGCAGATAATTTTTAAACGTAGTTTCTAAATTTGGTAAATTGAGTCCTTATTTTTTTTTTTTTTTTTTGGTTTTTTTGATTTTTAATAATTTTCTACAACGATGTTAGTTCGATCTTTAATAGTTTCAAGTCACTCACAGTCGAATTTAGTATACGCCTTTGTTTTTATATTTGAAATTATAAAGTTGCTGTTAGTTAATCTTTTGGTAGATTTGCCGCTTTGTCTGCTGCTTTGTTTGATATTTCTTAATAAGATCCATAGATAATAATTATAACTATGCTCATAATCATTTAGACATTTTATTTTTGTTACTTTGAGTGATTTTCCTCTTATGTTTATAATTTTTATACTTTAGCATTTTATAGAAAATTTCATTTTTTATTCTTATTGTTGTTTGTTTTATTGTACATAATATGCCATGAATTTTGATAGCGTTGAACTAACCATAAAGAGCAGATGTTAAGGATGTTAAATCTCTTGCAAAAAAAAAAAAAAAAAAAAAAAAGAACAAGGAAAAATAACTAATTAAATAAATTTAGCAACTTTTTAACAATCGATTATTAAAATTCACTATTTTTGTAGCAGGTTTTAAAAATAAACTTTAATAATAGTGAGAGTAATTAGAAAAATAAGATGCATTAAAGAAATTATAAATTTATAATGAATTAAGTAATTCATATAAAAGTTTCTGAAAATATAATAAATTCTATAAATATTTCTCAAAATTTTGCAAATTTCTTTTCTTCGTATGCATCATAAAATAAATCGCTTGTTGAACTGAAAAAAAAAATCTATTTTAGGCTTAACACTTATAAAATAGTTCAGATCTTAATAGAGTTAACTTTTTTGTTCAAAATCGATTTAAAGTTACTCCCTATGTCCCTTCATCCGTTTTGCTTATTAGATAATCAATGGCAATTTTTTTTTTTATAAAATTTGATACGTGGACTTAATGAAAATATTTAAAATGGCATCACTTTGAAAAAAGTTATTATAATGTTAATGGAATTTTTTTTTTTTTTGATTTATATAGCAAATTTAAAGTAAATTGTTTCATTTGTTGAGGCCCCTTTTACTCATTTTTTCAATAATGATTTTAAGAAATTTTAATTTTCTAAGCGTTTTTTTTTTTGTACTTCTAAATCATTGTATTAAAAATGGTGTAAAGTCAAAAGTCAGTAGTCAAACTTCAAGTACCACTAAAATTTCTAACATGTTTTCCATATAAAGTTTTTTTAATTTTTCTTTTTTTGTGTTTTTTTATTTTGCTTGTTTGTTGCTTGTAATGCAAAACAATTACTAATTTCCAAAATATAATAATATATAAAATATATTAGATCATATTATAAAGTATACGCAATTTGTTTTAATCACTTAATTTTAATTGTAATAATTTTCGTAGGTATAAGCTCAAAAATTTTAAGTAGTGGCCTTTCACACTACATTTCGTAACTCTTCATAAATGTAAAATGAATTTAAATCTGAAGCCTTTGATTTGTAAGTTTTATAGAGCTTTCATAATATAAACCAAATTTTGCCTCATATGATTATAAATGCGTACAATAACTCTTTAAGCATAAAGATAATTATGGAAAATCATTTGATTAAATTTTTTGCCTTTTATCAGAAAATAGCAAAAGTCTAATAATAATGGCCAATATATGTTTGTTTGCTTAAAATAGATTTTCAAATTAAAATGATTTTAATAGAAAAAAAATTATATATAACAAGCAAACGCATATAATTTTTATGGATCATGTTATTACATATAAATTCATAGGACGCGTATGCTATTCAGTATTTAAATGTGGCTCAGAAGCGCAATGATGTTTACTTTAAACTGTTCCACTTTGTTTTGTTTTATTTTGTTCGGTTTTGTTTCATTTGGCCTTTCATTTATTCTATTTTTTTATTTTTTTTTTTTTTTATTTTTTTGGCTTTTAGTTAGCTCTTCTATATAAATATATGAAAGAAGCAGCATCATATTGTTATTACGGTCTGCCATCATGATATTTATGATGGGCCAACATAATGATATTTTTATTTTTATACTATGCTGATGATTTTTTTTTTCGTTAAATTTAGTTTTTAGGTCTGTTTTTTTTTTTTTTTTTTTTTTTGGATACAAACAGTCATAGAGTCTGTAAAATATACTGCTGGCCATAACTATGCGTTTATAGTGTTTATTCTTTGCTATTGTGTTTGCTTGATTTTTTTTTTTGTGTAGTTGTTGTTTAGCATAAATGTAACAATGGCTGCCATAAATATGCAAATAATTTTTTATTATATAATTTTTGTACATTACATTGCAATTGTATGAATTGTTTACTCAATTCTTTTCATAAATTCGACTCTCTTGCTTTTTTTTTATTTAATCATTTGTTCTTAGAAATTTTAGATAAAAAGTAACACTTTATTCATATACTAGAAATTGATTTGATTATTGAGTGTTAAGAGAAATATTTTAAAATTTATTTAAATTTCAAGAATTATAAATTGTTTGACTTTTTGAAGGCATAAGAAACGAAAAAAAAATTTTTTTCTTAATTTAAATAATATTTCAACTTTTTGTTTGCTTAAAAGTATTTGAAAAGCTTTTTCTTCTGTATTAATCTATAAAAATGGTCGAGCAAGTAAAAGGAAAATTTTTACCAGGTAAGTTAGTTTTTCCACTTGGCCAACATTTGATAGGATGTTAAAAAGTCAATTGTTTTTTTTTTTTCTTATGTTTTAGTACGTTTCATTAAAGCAATTTATTTTCGATATAAAGAACAAAGTTGGAGAAAAATAAAAAAATTGAAATAACAAAATTAATTAAAAAAAAGAGTATGAAAAATGATGGAAATGGATGAATACAAAAAGAAAACCGTAAATAAAAATAAAAATTATTTTACACTTGATCAAATTTTTTTCTAAAAGATTAAAAATTTTGTAGCCCTTTTTCTTTTTAGTCACATTTTCCTCCATTTGTGTCTTTTTCTTTACCCAGCCAAAATGGAAAATTCCAAGCGCTATATTTTTGTTTTATTTGTAAGAGTTTGATATTGGAAATTGGCATTTTTAGTTTAAGCAAAAGGAAAATTCCAAGGCCTCATAAGACCTTAATAGATCTTGCCTCTTTTTTTTTTTTTTACAGCAGCTTTTAGCTTGAACTACAACATTTGTATTTTTTTTTTAAAAGAAAACGCAAGCGATTTCTCATTTTATGATTTTTTTTACCAGACAAAAATGACGTAAAATTTATTTAGCTCAGTTCAATAATAAATTTGTTATGACTGCAAAAGACAAAGAGGGAAATTTTTCCATTATGAATTTGTGCAAATAGTTTAACAAATATACAAATAATACAACAATTTCTTCAAGTTTTTGATGGCCGTGCAAATAAATGATGATTTTTTAGTAGAGAACGAATGAAATAAATTCATAAGAGAGATAGAATTATAAAAGCTAATAATAATAAAGAAAGGGATAGAAAAATAGAGCTAAATATAAAGATTATAATGAGATTTTATAATGAACCTCATAATAATAAATTATACAAATGTAAAATTGAAGAATTGAAGAATTTATTGAAGAAAATATTTTGTAGTATGTGGCTTGGTATGCCATGTTGTGCTTGGTGTTTTAGTGTAGTTTGTTAGTGGGTGTTATCCATAAAAATAGTAGCAGTTCAAGTAATAAGCTGTAAAGGATAATCATCATAAGACTAAAATAATAAAATAATAATACAATAAAATAAAATGAGATAAATTTTGTATTTCGTATTTTGAATTAGTTTTCTAGTGCTTTATACTTTTCTTTTACATTTCTTTTACATTTCTTTTTTTTTTTTTTTTTTTTTTTTTTTTTTAGTAAAATACGGCAACATTAAATTGAAAAATATACAGAATAAATTTTAATTAATTTAAAACGCTGTTCAAAAGAAAGTTTTGTCTGTTTGTTTTGTTAAATATTTTATATCATTCAAGACGAAACAATGAAATATTTTTAGCATAAAGTTTCCAAAAAATAACTTAAAAGTTAGAGAGAAATTATAAAGCAAAAAATTGAGTTAAGTAAGCAATTTTGAAACTGAATATGAGGGAATTCAACAAAAAAAAAAAGAACTGAAGTACTTTATTTTACAATGAAAATCTGTCTAAGTATTTCCACGACACATACATATTTTCTACGAAATTAAATACTTAATAAACTTAGCATGTGAAAATAATAAATTTATGAATTCATGAAGTGGCGCCAGAACTTTCCTTTTTAATCCTAAAACTTTGCTAAATCTAAAGTAAAATTATATGTGGCCATGCTCATTCTTTACGGTGCATGTTACATATCAAGAAAACAAAAAAAAAAAAAAATAAATAAATAAATAAACCATAAACATAATCAAAATTATTTCAATTGTTATCTACAGAAAATCCATTTATTGCATTTCGACAAGATTTATTTTGCTTTCTTTACTCTTCTTACTTACTTACTTCTTTTTGTCTGTCATTTATAAATGTTTGTTCATCTATATAAAATTATATGAGTTGGAAAATTATAGAAAAATAATATTTAATTTATTTTATATGAAATGTATCACATGTAAAAAACAGAACTAAAAATCGTTATTAATTTTTTGCTTAGACTGAGCGCTGCTCAATCTTTTTTTTTTTTTATAAATCTTTTTTCTTTGATGTTAATGCGAAAATCTTGTTCAAAGTTTTATTAGATTGAACCTCTTTTTATGGTTTCTTTCTATGAAAGGATCCAATATTTACAATTTTCAGGATTTTTTAAGCGTACTTTAGAGAAATCGTTTCCGTATAACAAGCATTTAATATTTAATAATATAAAATGAGAAACCGAAATCACATCGACGTATCTATATATAAATTCCGAGAGATAATCCTCCATAATCCATACCATGAAACACTGGAGTGGAGTGGCTCATTATTTAGTTTGACTGTACCGCCCACACTAACTTTACTTTGTTTGAATAATGTAAAAAATAGACTATTTCAAAATCGAAAAAAATTAGAAAACGAGATCACATCCACGTATCTATATATAAATTCCGAGAGATAATCCTCCACAAATCCATACCATGAAAACACTGGAGTGGAGTGGCTTATTGTTTAGATTGACTGTACCGCCCACTCTGACTTTACTCTGTTGTGGTAATGTACATGAATAATGTAAAAAGGAGAATTTTTCAAAATCGAAAAAAAAAGAAGAAAACGAGATGATATCGATATAACTTATATAAATTTTTTAAAAATTTTGAAAAAAAATTTATTTGATATGCCAAATTCATTAAAAGTATTTCAGAGTTCTGTTAAGCAATTAACAGAGTTCTGCTATATGTTATGGTTTGGGTCTTTGCTAATTTTGAGAAAAAAAAATAAATTAGGATTTTTCAAAGTTAACCAATTTATGATAAATTGGTACTTTGATTGTGGTGATAGAACTTTCTATAAGATGAAATTTTCAAATTTCAAACAATAACAAAATCAACTCAATATTTATGTATATGATAAAACAAAAATATGAATTGAGTGTTATTAGTGTAATGAAATTATTTAAAAGTCAATTGAAAATAATTTATATTTATTTATGTTTGATGAATTATACGCTTTTGTAAGCATTTTGCCAAACGTTGTTCAAACTTAATTTATTTGATTATTTAAGAGAAACCAAAAGAAGTATAAACATGGAAATGTCTTGATAGCAATAATTTGTATGTGGCTTTAGATGATACAAATATATATATATATATAGATGCAAGTATATTCATGTTCGAATCTATTTATGATGGTTTTGTATGTGTTCTATTTAATGATAAAAGTTTCTATTGCTACCTTGTTGGTAATAAATTGCTTATACTTGAAAGATACACGTTATATATTATTTGTTTTGTCATTTTGCCTTTTGTGTTTTGTTTTGTTTTTGTATGTATGCGTATGAGTAACATTTTAAAATTTACAATTTATTACAAATATAAACATCTAACTGATTGTTTTGTGGTTACTTGTAGTCATTGTAAATTTAATCTAGAAAAAAACATAGCGGCAAAATGTGTATAAGTCTTACGGGATGGTTGCCTGTTTTTGCTTCTTTTTTTTTTTTTTTTTTTTTTTTCTAAAGAACATAGAATATTAGATATATAAATTCCAAAGCAAAGAAAAATGTATTTTTGTTTTAAGGCAAAACTAAAAAATCCATACCAAAAAAAAAAAAAAAAATAAACACATTAAAATGAAGTATCAAGAGAAAGAGCTAAAGCAATTGAAATGGAAAGGGGTAAAATATAAATTTCCATTTTTGTTGTGTTTTCTTTTGTAATATAAAGAAGAAGAAGAAGAAGAAGAAAAGAAAAAGAAGAAGAAAAGAAGAAGAAAAAGAAAAGAAGAAAAAGAAAAAGAAAAGAAGAAGAAAAAAGAAGAAGAAGAAAGATGAAGAAGAAGAGCAAATATTACAATAATAACAATAACAATAAACAAATTGTTAAATTAAAATTTTTATGTTTTTTTTCTTTTTCTTTCAATTTCACACTTGAAATTGATTTTTAATATTCTTCTTGCTGTTTCTTTTGTATCGTTTTTTATGGTGATTGATGCCTTACTATTGATTATTTTGTTATACTCGTTATCTTCTTCAATGCTTTCTCTGTCATTCATTCATACCTTATGCAGTTGTCATTGTCACAAACTAAATTGAATATGTATTTTTTTTTTTTTTTTTTTTTTTTTTGTTCAACATCTGCTTGCTTGCTTCCATTGTGATTAGTTTAATACTCTGTACTCGTTTCAATAACTTGTATTTATAACACTGCCAGTTTTATACATTTGAGTATAAAGTAAAATTAAAATGTAAACGTCTATTTTATGTGCTTGTGTTACATGTAACATTGTTACACAAAACATTTCTTGTTTTTTTTTTTGTTTTTCTCCTTTTGTTGTTATTCAAACATAATCATTCTTAAATTGAAACAAGAAATGAAATAAGAACTAAAAAGAAAATCTCTCCTGAAACAATTTAACTTTTTCATTAAATACATTTTTTATAGTCTGCTTGTTTATATTGAACAATAGATTTGACTTATTGATTATTTCATGGTTCAATGAAATCACTTTAAAATTGATACACAAAAAAAAAAAATTTTTAACTCATTAATTTTCCATTTACATTTGAAAAGTAACATAAAAAATTGTGTCAAATATTTTCAAAAATTTTAAGCTTAAAATATCGTCTAGTTATGGACTCTTAGAACTTTTAGAATGATGTTTTAAAATTTTAATTCTTAAATGAAATGAATTGGTGAAATAACTTTGCCAAATTTGCTTATTATAATGACAAATTATTTAAACAATTATTTCACTTATTTTTTTTTTCTTTTTATTTACAAGTAAGTTTCCATAACAACAATGAAAAATATTTAAAAACTTTAAGATAATTTCATATAAATTGTTGTTATTTAAATTATTCAGAAGACTTGATCATTAGCTTAACATTGAAGTTAATTAAACGTGAATTATTATTAGAATTTTTTTTTTGCTTTTATTTTGTTTTATTTTTTTGTGTTTATATCTAAAACTTTTTTAAATTTAGATTTTTAAGTTTCATTGAAAAAAAAATATTGGGTTAATTTAAAATGAAAATAATTATTTAGTTAATAATGTTTACTTCATGGTTATTGTTATTGTTATTGTTATTGTTATTGTTATTGTTATCTTTACTGTTACTATTGTTTTTGCTTTTAACAAATTGCTTTCGTTAAATTTAAATTAAATTTAAACAACTATCAGCAACAAATATCCTCAGGATAATGATTTACCTTAGCAGCAGCAACAACAACAAAAAAATAAATAAATAAATAAAAACTTATGCCACTCAAAAATCTTGAGAAAACTTTTCTAATACTTCGATGTTTTCTTTCCCAGAAATGTTTATTTAAGTGAAAAAGCGAGCAACTATGTAACGCATCTAAAAATGAAACTTTTTCACATTTTTGTTGCTTAAATTTCAAGGATTTAAGGAAAATGAAAAAGCAAAAAAAAAAAGGGATTTTTTTTTTTTAAAAGAATGAAAAGTTGAAAGTTAAGAAGGAAAATACAAAGTTTACAAGTTAATTTTCAATAAAAATAAAATAAAAGAGAAAAGAAAAGGAAAATGAAAGGAAAATGAACAACTTGAATTTACGTAATTTTTGGCGATTAGGAATCATAACAATCAAAATAACAAAAGTAAACAAAAACCAAGAAGAAAACAAAAAGGAATTTTCTAAAACCCGAATGTTATAAATAAAGCAAAATAAACATAAATTGTGAGCAAGTAAAATATTTTTCAAAATTTCTACTCTACAAAATTTTCTTAAACATTTTTGTCCATGGCATGAAAGACAAAAAAAAAAAAATAGAATAAACAAAAAAAAAAAAAGAATAACGTAAATTTATGTGTATGATTTTTTTATGAAGATAAGAAAATAAACACAAATGCATATTTTTCGAAATGTTTGAAAATCTTTTAAAGCAAAAAGTTGTTTTATATAGTTTGAGCGTATGAGCGTATGAGCGTATGAGCGTATGAGCGTATTAAACGACAGCAACAGTAATAATACTAAGAAATACTACAGCAACAGCAACAACAACAATAATAAACTGAATTTTTTTTTTTTTTTTTTATTTAACAATGATCCAGGTGTTTCGTTTATGAAAAAATAATACGTTGACAAACAAATAATGATGATAGCGTCAACAACAACAATAAATAATAACAATAAAAGCAAAAGCTATTGTATAATTGTGGCAATGAAAGACTGAATGAGGATGAGAATGATATAGTTAAGTAAATACTTTGCTTTAAGTAAACTTGTTTTTGACATAAATATTTTATCTCTATCATACAAAATTTAAATGCCTTTTCCATGATATCCTTTTTACTTTTCTATATCTTACGTTATCTCTTCTTTTATAGTCACCATTTAGAAATTGAAAGTATATACTTTTTGTCATTATGTCTGTCCATCTAAACGTCTACTAGTAGTCTCTTGGTCGCCAAAAACATAAACAGCGAGCTAAGGTTTTGCAGGAATATCGTTAGCTTTTTCAAGTAGCTTGATTTTTAAAATGGTTAAAATCGGTATAATCACTGTGACCGTCTCCACAGTGCAACATAAATTGATAAAAGCTCAGCTTTTTAAGCTGGTTTTTTTTTTTTTGCTAGTAGGGCAGCCATTATTTTAAATACCATGCAAACTGAAAAAGTGAAACACTTTAAAAACCATAAGGCCATAATGTTTTGGTTAGACAGTATTCAAGATTTGGCTTCAGCAAAGTATAATATTAAAGAAAATTTAAAGATAAGGATAATGACAACAAGAAATTGCAGAAAGAAACTTTAGAAAGAAACTTAAGAAATGTAATGAAATGAAATGCTAAAAATAAATAAAAAAAAAAAAAAAAGATAAAGGATTCATAATATAAAAATTGTTGTCTTAACATGACAGCCGTACAACTTATACTTTTTAAAGAGCTTTCAACAAGAATAAATAGAAGAAAAAACAACAAAAAAGACTTTTGCAGAAGATGGCAGCTAATTTTTAAAAAACCACTACACCATGTTGCTTAATGTTAATATAAAGGAGCAACATATTAAGAAAATTGTAAGAAATTAAAAAAGAAAATGTCTTGAAGAAATTTTATAGTCTTGGTTTTATGAAATATGGTCATAAAAGTTGGGTCATTCTAAACAATTTTAATTGGGTTAATTATTTTGGTCGAAAAAGCGTTCACTCACTTCAATGAATTTGATTAAAACACTTCAATTATAATAATAAATTTATAAGGCCAGTTGGATAAATGGTTGGTTAGAAGGTTGGTTGGTTGAAGTAGTAGGCTTTTGAACAGACTTAAAGCGCTTGAGAAATCTTTACTAAATTAATTGGTCTAATAAAATATTGTCCTTAGAACTTTCTGCTTGTTATAAATGTTTCCATAAATTTAAATTACTCCATATTCTGCATTTATTATTGTGTAGGGTATAACAAGTGCCTTTAGAAGGGTATAGGTAATGGCAGTAATAATAACAATAACAATACTAATGAAATGTTTTTAAAGTAAATAATTTTTGTTTCGCTAAATTGCCAGATTTAAACGATTAGTTTTCATTAAAAAAAAAAAAAAAACAAAAACTAAAATAATAATTTAATGCTAAGCTTTCTCAAACATTTTAACTTATTATTTTTAATTTTTCCTTATTTTTTTTTCTTCTTTTTTTTTTGTTCCTATTGCAAAACTCTTTTATTCAATTCTTGTATTTATTTATTTCAATTTGCTTTTCTTGTATTCTTTTTTTCTTATCTTGTTATGCTAAAGCAAGGCATAACATAAAAGATAAATAAGAATAAGAAGAACTCACAAAATAAAATTAATAAACTTACAAGGAAACATGGGAGTACACTGTGTCCGGGCCATTGGTCATTAATTTGGTAATTTTTTTTTTATATAACTGTTATCTTCTTATTTTAGTTTCTTACTTTTCTTTAATTACATTTAAAGATTAAAAAATTTAATTAATGTCAAATTTAATGCAAGAAATTTTTATAAAAAAAAAAAAAAATTTTAAAACATAAAACTGACAATCGGTTTAATTGTCACATTAAAATAAGTAACTGTGATTATAGGAAAACTCTTTTTAATAGCAAAAATAGTTAGTGCTATAAAGAACCAGAGGAAAAAAAGAGGGTTCTAAAAATGATTTATAATAAGCTCTTTTTAATACTAACAACAACATTAACAGCAATATCATTAAAAAAAAATTTCTTAAGACTAAAGAAATTATTATCATTTTAATTGTATTTCATTTAAATCTTAAAAAAAATTCTTGATAAATTATAAATAGTAAAGTGTTTTTAAAAATTTATATACATGAACGTTTAACATTTTTAAAATTGGTTGGCTGTGAGATTTCGTCATATTTTTAAAATAGTCGTTTCATACAAGAAATTGATCATTTATAAATTTTCTCTTAATTAAATTTTTTTATAAAGTAATAGAATGATCTTTTAAGATTTTGTGAGATATTTTGACTCCATTGAAAAGTTTTATTGAAGATTCTGATTTAACAAAAAAATCTATTTAAGGTGTTTAAAGTGAATGCCCAAAATTTCTACAAAGTTCTAATTAACTTAAATTATACGAAAACAATTGAAATTTAATTCAATGCAATTTCTTTGACATTTAAAAAATTCAACGAATTATTTAACACTTGCTATTTAATTGATACATAAAAAGACATTTTAATATAAACATGTAAATATTAAAGTCATTTTTTTTTTTTTTTGAGACATTTAAATATAAATCTCTATGTGTTGTTCTGTGACATTAAACGGAATCGTATAAGAAAAAGCCAAGAACAAGAGTAAGTATGAAAGGCAAAATAAAAAAAAAAAAAGAATAACAACAAAAATATTTATATGAAATGGAAGAATTGCTGATTTATAGAAGCAACAATCAATAACATGCAACGTTTATGGCGTCTGCAATGTACTTTAACATTAAGCAACAATTGAAATATTGAACAATGAATAATAACAACAATAATAATTAAAATGAAAATGAAAATGAAAATGAAAATTTCTTCAAACAAACAAACAGCACAAAAAAGTGTCATATAAAATTCTTATCGTTAAGATAAAGATGAAAAACAATTTTCTATTGAACAACAGCAACTTTTTCATAATCAGTATAATATAAATATGACATCAAAAAAATGAATAATTTTAAATAGAATTTTTGAAAAAACTTTTTTCATATAATTTTTCATATTTTAGTTGTGTCAACGTATTAAACAAAACGTCTGTTCCAGATTTTGAATATTTTAATTACAAAAAAATTAAATTTTAAAATGTTTCGAATTTTGGTAACCATTTTGCTAAATTTTTGTATTTTGCATGAAATTTTATCGAAATATTTTAAAAATTTGATGATGCAAATTTAGAAGGGCCCTTCTAAGTTGTACAAAACCATTGAGCTAAACTTATTATGTTTAACATGGTAAACAAGTATTAGGGAGATAGCAGAGCTTAGCTTATGGGATCCCAAAATAAAATGAAAAGCAAATTGAAAGCTATGAAAATACGTTAAGTAAAGTAAACAACATTTCGCAATAATAAATGTCATTGTATTAGTAGCATATGTAGATATTGTGCGTATATAGTTGTTGTTGTTATTGTTGTTATAATGAAAGCGGAAGAATGAAACTCACACATACCCAATGACAGCATATTGAATGTGACAGAGACAAATTTGTTATGCTAGTGTTGTATCATATGTGCATATGCACACACACACACAAACACACACACACACACACACACACACACACACACATACACATATATATATATATATATATATATATATATATATATATATATATATATATATATAGAAACATATTGGCAACAATATATAAATATTTTATGTGATAATAAATTTTTATATATTGGGCATAGATATAGATTTTATAGATTTCAAAGCGTTATATATATATATATATATATATATATATATAATAAACTATCGAATGAACATTGTAATGGATATCGTAACAGTTTACGCTTCAAGAATTTTAATAAGGATGACAAAGAAGAAGAAGAAGAAGAAGAAGAAAAGGTGGAAGAATAAGAGAATAGAATATTTGATGCAAAGAAAGAAATAAATGAAGCAGTTCAAGCAGCAATACAACATAAAATATTCTGTAAGAGAAATGAAGTATAACAAATAAATTGTGCATGTATTTTTAATAATAAGCACAAAAAAAAAACAGAAAAAAAACAACACGAAAAGCAAACAAAGTAATATACAATGGTGAATATTTTCACACAGAGACAGAGACAGAGACAGAGATATAATAGAGAATTTAAAGACTCTCCTTTAGTTTAGCTTTATTGTGGCAAAAGGAAGGAAATATTTATTAGTTTATCTTTTATTGGTTAAGTCAATTGTTTATAGGGCAATCATTTCAAAATATATCAAATATAAAAGGATTATGATTGAAACAAAAAAAAAAAAAAAGATGTGAAAGAATTCTAAGAAAAGTAAGAGAAAATTTTAGAAAAATTTATTACAAATTTCTAAAATCAAACAAGTTAAATGGTATTTAGAAATGTTAGAATGAGACTCTAAAAAAATAAATAAATTATTAAATATCACTCATACGCATACAATTAAAAAAAATTAAATATCACTCATACGCATAAAATTAAAAAAATAAGTACTTTTAATACAGAAATAATTCATGTATCACATGAATTGTGCAACTTCAGCAAATGATATTTAACTAAAACTTTATTCAAAAATATGATATGTAGCAGAGTGGGAATAGAATAGAATAGAATAGAATAGAGATAAAGGAAGTTAGATAGATATATCGAGAGTTAGAGGAAAATATGTTTAATGTTGAAGAAGAAATGAAATGATTTATTGTTTTGGACAGCGGACAGCGGACAGCGGACATTGTTCATTGGACAATGGACATTGGACAAGGAACAGTGGGCAGTGGTTAGATCAAGCAATTTTAATTACAACAAACGTATAACAATAACAATAATAATATGAATATAAAGAATAATATCAGAGGCAACAACAAACAAATGACATTTCGCTAGACAATGCCTCAAAATTTATCGTTATACGTGAAATAAACTTTTGCTAAAAGTAGGATAAAAGAAAGCAAACTACAGGCTATAACAACAGTAGAGTCTCTACAATACAGCAACAACAACAAGAATAGCAGAAGCAACAAGCACATAAAAATAAAAAAAAACTATAACCACAATAACAGAAACGTATCATTAAATCATGAAACTTTCATATGAATTTGAAGGCTTTTATTTTGAGTTATGACATACCTCCTTTTGGCATGTCCTTGTTTTTTATTTTTATTTTGCTTTATTTATTGAAAGTATAATCAACAAAAAAAAAAAAAAGCCAATGTTAATTTTACACATGTTGGAGATATGAGCAATACAATAGCAATTATTTTTAGCTGGTAGGAAATAAAAAAAAATTTGTTTCCTGTTTTATAAAAATTATTGATAAATGTAAAAAATTTAATTCGATCGACAAATAGACGAGCAAATAAATTAAATGAAAGATTAATAGAAATGACAGTTACTTTATCCCGTAGATGATTCATAGCTTTATTTGAAATTGTTAAAATTTTGATGTTTTGCTTTGAAAGGTGAAAATGGATCTAACGTAGATCCATTTACATTTATATTTATATTTATATTTATATTTATATTTATATTTATATTTATATTTATATTTATATTTATATTTATATTTATATTTATATTTATATTTATATTTATATTTATATTTATATTTATATTTATATTTATATTTATATTTATATTTATATTTATATTTATATTTATATTTATATTTATATTTATATTTATATTTATATTTATATTTATATTTATATTCATATTCATATTTGTGGTGTAAAATTTTTCAGCTAAGTGTACAAGAATTTATGGAAAATGTTCAAAGCAATTCGTTCCATCAAATTTTTAAACTTTATATGGAAAATTTTCTTTTATTGTGTTCTTTTTCTTTAAAGTAACTTTTTAAATAAAATTTTAAGATTAAGTAAACGTCTCAACTGATGAACTCTCTGCTTCTTTTTTGTTGCCTGCTTTTCTCTTTTACACTTTACTATATTTCAGCCCATTTACCTGTTACATTTTTTCTTTTATATATACATCAAATTTATGTTAGTTTTTTTTTTGTCACTTTAACTTTATTTTGTATCTTAAGTAAAAAATGTTGTCTCAACTAGAAAATAAAGTAAAGAAATAACAAGAATTCTATGAAAGATGTGGGCCTTTATTTAAATATCTTACAGTACTTTACTTAATATGAATAAAGGATCATAAGCATGAATCCAGCAGCAACAATGTAAAGTAAAATAACTTTTTGAAAAAAATTCAAAAATCATTTGATGATCCTGTAAACTGGTTGCAAAAAAACTAACTAACTTTAACCATAATTGTCATTCAGACTTGTCTTTTTCAAATGTTACATTTAGGTTATTTTTTTTGTAAATAATCTTTTAAATCATTTTTAATATATAGAGCCTTTCGATCAATTATATATAATTAAAATATCAGAAATATTGTCACTTGGGTTTCTTTAGATAAAATTCTAATATCCTTAGCATGAAATGTAAGAGGTATCGTTTGAAGATTTACAATTTTTTTTTTTGGAATGAAAAAAAAAATTAACTAAAATTATAATTTTCTTCCAAATGCTTACATTTTTTAAATAAAAACATTAGAACAAAAGTTTTAGTTAGTAAATTTTCGATCTGCTGATTCAAAGAGATAATCAATTTTTTAATTAAATCGCCACCAAAAAAAAAAAAAAAAATTGAAATCTCTATACAATTTATATACCTAGAAGACTGTAAATATATATATATGTATGTGTAATGCAGAAAATTGTTGCGTAGCATAATATGCAAAATATATCTATTTAATTATGCCACTTAAAAGCTTTAATTAAAATCACTACTTAAACTAATCTTCTACTTATTCTTTCTTTCTATTTAGACTTTTTCTTTTTTTTACTACTATTTCACCTTTTTTTTATGGTATTATTATACTTTTGCATTAACCCGTATGAAATGCTTTTATCGTTAAACATTGAAGAAACTAAGTTAAAGTGTAAGAAGCAAACTAACTAAATCAGTCAGTCAACTAACCAGCTATTTATCACAGTAACCAGACATTACGTATGTTTTATAAAGTCTTGAAATAATTTTGTTTAGATTAAGGTTGTCTGGTAAGATGGTTTAATAAATTCAACAAACAAACATTTACATTAATTATTTTCTACATAAATTTAACTTAAGTGAACTTATTGAACAAACTATAATTAGTTATATAAAGGCCTGGCTTCTATATCTTTAAAAAAAATTTATTATATTGTGGCCTTTATAGATTCATTAAAAAATGGTAGAATACTCTGGCGCCAGAATGAAAGATAAAAGCTTTAATAGAGCTAATCAAGTATTTTAAATATTAATTAAGTTAATGCTACATAGAAAATTAAAATCCATGAACATTTTCAGTTTAATTCTAGGGATGCTTAATGATAATGAGAAGAGTTGCCTATGAGACTTCATGAACGTTTAAACTTACTAAATAAAAAATAAGTTACAAATTTTTAAATTTGCTTGCTCTTTTCGTTAAGAAAATTAATTTTAAGTTTACCCAAAAAAATTAAGGAAAGATTTATGCTTACTATTTTTTTCATAACCTTAAAAATAACGATACATTCTCATTTCATTTATACATATTTGTTTTTCTTTTTGAATTTATCATTTTTTCCAATAATATAATTCAATTTTCTTTCTAATGATGAAAGAAAATGAGGCACATATAATATTTTTCAAGCATTAGATTTTGCTTTGCAATTGATTTTCCTTATTACAAATTTTTTTTTTTTTTATATGGAAAAGTAATTTATCATTTCAAGATACAACTTTTTAATATGATGGTGTCAAATGAAGCAATATTTCATTTCAATGTCAACTTATTGCTGGAGATTTTTTTCTTGCTTATAATATTAAACAATAATATGTTACTAACAATAAAATAAAATTGCTTGCAAAATACTTTAGTCTCTTATTATAAAATATATATTATCAAGTTTATAAGTCAGTGTGAAAGACAAATCATTGTATAAAATAAATATTGAAGTTGAAAGTTTAAAAAAATAAAAGGCAACTTAAGACTGATTAATAAGAATTGTCCGATTTAACTTCAATAAAATTTTGTAATTTGACTTAAAAGATTCAAGAAATTATAGAAAGCAATAAAAGGTTTTAAGAATTGAATTATTACTTTACAAAATTTTACACTTAAAAAAAGTTCAATCTGTAAAGTGATAAGATGGACGTATATTTAGCTTACAATTAGACAAATGAATCGCGTATGGAATAGCGATTTCAATATGAAAAGATATTACATATTTTTTTTTTTTTTTGGACCAATTAGAAGCTATAAGCTCCCTGTTTAGTCTGTATTAATCGAGCATGTTGGAAAGTTTTCTACTGTATAAAATTCTTCTTCTTGCCAATTTCTATCTTACTCATTTTTTTCTTTTCTTTTTTTTTTTTTATTAACTTTTAGTTTTATTCATATTAAAGTTTCTTTTCTTTAAAATTTCTTTATTTCTTGTATAAAGTTTATCTATTCATTCAATGTATTTTTATTTAACTTTCTTTTAAACTTTAGACGTATGTTAGTCAAAATTGTTGTGAATTTTATCTCAAAATATTTCACATATATAAGCAAAAATGTTCTTATTTAAAAGAAAAAATAAATAAAAATTAGAAAGATCTATAAAAGTAAAGTTAAATAAAAAAAAATAACAACAATTATTTAAAACATTCAATGTTTCGAAATATTTTGTATGATTTTATAGTTTTTAAATTTTTTTGGAAAAATATAATAAGAAATTTTTAAAGTAAAATTAATCAGTAAAACTAGCAACAATATTTCTTATTGCAAGAGAAAGAAAACAATAAATGAAGAAGGCAAACAATTTTATTGCATCAAAAATTTCTATAAACTTTTTTTGGTGATTTTTCCTTTCAGTTTCTTTTACCTCTTTTGTTTCATCACCACTTTTATTTTATCCCCTATGAAAAATATTTTGTTAACATTTTTTTTTTTTTTATTTCCTTCTTAGGCCAGAAAATTTTTTGCTGCTTTTTACGATTCAATAATTATACCTTAAACCTAAATTTGAGAGATTGAAATTGTAATAAATTCTGCAACAGATTTTAAGAACTGCATCTAAAATGGACATTTGATTAAATTAATTTAATATAAATAATTTTTTTTGTATAAATTATGAGAAACTCTCAATTTTAATCTCAGTATAATCATCGATGGTCATTTCATTTTTAAGTAGGTCGTTATAGTTGTTTATTATCTAGAATAATTTTTTTTTTTTGGCAAAATTGTTATTTTAATGTAAAAAAAAAATTTACATAAAATATTTTGAGATCAATTTATAGGTTTTTTTCTTTTAAATTAAATTATTAATGTTATTGATATAAAATTTTTTTAAATTTACTGTCAATTAGTTTCATAAACATTTTATTCTTTCTTTTTTTTTTTTTTTAATGATATGAACGGAAAACGCAGTTGCCGTTAACGCATTTGAGTTTATTTATAAAATGACTGGACTTATCGATGATAAAACTGAATTTAATTGCTCTATAAATAAAAGCATAATAAAAAAAAATAACAACAAACAATTATAATGTTAATATAAAAATATATAAAAATTATATAATTAAATACAATCGCAACGCTTATTCATTCAGGATGAAATGGCATAAAATTTGTCAAAAGGGACAAAAAAAGAAAAATAGAAAAATGGCATAAAAATGTTGTTTGAGATGAATTAAATTTATGTGAATGATGAAAAAGTTTTTAAAAGTTGTATTTATATATTTGTTTGTATATTTTCTGATTTGTATACAAAGATATAAATGGACGCTGTCTCATGCAAAGCAAAAAAATTATTAAGTTTGATAAAAAATTCACAACACTTTTCTTTATACATAATTTCTGAATTGAAATTTCCATTTGGGCATTTTTAAAGTCATTTTTTTTTTGTTTGTTAAAATTTTTAGTAATTTTCTTAGTTATTTATTTAATTTTTTTTTTTGTTTACAAATTTGAATGATCAAAAAAATAATAATGAAATTACTTGTAGTTTCTTTTTTTGCCTAAAATTTTTCTATTTTCTAATGTTATATCTCATGTTACGTCAAATGTATCATAAATTAAGTATGAGGTTAAATCAAATAAAAACGAAGGAATAAAATAAGATAAAGAAAAAAAAATTAGATTTTCTTTTATATGCAAAAGTGCAAGCCAATGACAATTTGTGCCAAATCAAAATAATATAAATGTGTGTGTGTGTGTGTGTGTGTGTGTGTGATATATAACTTTAGCTTATTAGCTATTGACCCATTTATTTAAATAGTATGAAATTCGTTAATAAAACTGCTGCTGCTGCTGCTGCTGCTGCTGGGGCCACTGCTGTTGCTGTTTAGCTTTGTGAATTGAACAACTCTAAAATCTGTATATATTTTAGGTTTATTTGCTTTGTTCTACATCTTCCTTTTCTTCTTTGCTTTTCTATTGCCTTTCTCTTTTAGCTTGTGGTATAAAAATTTCGCTTATACACATTCAAAAACAATCGTTTATTGAAAAGACATTTCCGTTTAGGGATTTTTGATATCTGCGGCCTTTTACACATACTAACATATATATATATATATATATATATATATATAATATCAATTTATTTATAACACTTTTTGTGTATGTATGCATAATTGTTGGGTCTTCCCGTTGTGTGGTGTTGGCTGCATAGTGCTGCTGTTGCTGCTTTTGCTTCTGTTTATTATTATTGTCGTTTTAAAATTTTTTTTTGTATTGTATTGATTCATGAATGTATAACTGTATAAATGATACTGTATAAAATTGAAAAGCATTTCATCTATTAACCTAACAAATGTATTCATTCAAATGCACTCGCAACCCCACTCACATATTTTCATAATAAAACCAATAGAGTGCAATGTTGTGCTATAGTGTTGTGTGGTGTTGCATAGTGTACAGCAATAGCAATGAATTGAATTAAATTGTATTGTGAAAATGCGCCAATAAACAACAACAATAAGAAAAAGAAATGAAAAAAAAAAGGAAAAGGAAGAAGAAAAGAAAATGTTAGTACGGATGTTAGTTTTCATTGTTTTTATTTCTGTAAATGTATATGCGTAAAGAAAACAAAAAAAACTAAGCAAAATAAAACAAAAAAAAATATATATAGAACCAACAAAATCAAATAAGAGCCATAAATTTGATTTGAAAACAAATTTTAAAGATCCGACCATTGAAATGTACATTATTGGTCTGGATTAAAATTGTTGTAACATTTTATCTAGAAAATTATTTATATCTGCCGTATTCTGGCTGAGAGATAAAAAGTTGTACATGAATTTTCTTTAAAAGAAAGTGAAACATTTTATCTTGCTATTGCAAATATAACAACAGTAACTTTTTCATAGCCTTATGGGGCGTATACGTAACATTTAATTTAATCTATTTTTTTTTGTGTATGTATTAGGTAATCAATTAAATTTTCACTTAAAGGTTAAAACTTCTATTAAAACTTTTTGAAAATTTACAAATATTATAAAAATCATGTTACAAATGTTTGAAAAAAATTTATATATTTCCCGAAATTTAGATGGCATATAGAGAAAAATACATGAATAAAAAAAAGGAAATCCTTTAACAATCTATTCTAACAAAAAATTGATATAGTGGTGTAAAATCAATTGATAATATTTGATTGCTTTATTGTTGTTTGATCATATAAAAAAAAATTTTTTTTTTTTCTCATTTTTAGTGTTTGCCATTTGCTCTACACATTTTAATAATGCCAATGTTATTGATATTGTGTTGCTGTTGTTTTTGTTGGTATTTTAATTTAAACGGTATTATCTTAGGGCAACATTTTTATTAGTCTTGTTATTATTATTATTGTAGTATTGATCTCTCTAGTACTTTGTTTCTCTTACTTCTCTAAATGTATTCACTTTTTTTTCTTTCTATTACTTTTACAAAATAATTGCTCGATGATAGTAAACAGAACTCTCTAAATTGTGTATATTGGTAAAGTGTGTTTATGAATTCAATAGTTTTTTTACACTTTTTCTATGGCAAAAAAAAAAAAAAACTAACTATAGTTATTGATTTTTACAAAATTTCATATTTCAGTTTACTTAATAAAATTTATAAATTACAAATTTAAAAAATATTCTCGATATTTTATAAGTTTTGTGACTATGCTTACAATTGCCACGCCCTATTTTATTTAAAGTGTTAACATTTACTTAGAAATAAATGGAATGAAATTAAAATCTAAAGTCTAAAATTTTTAAAGAAAACTTTCAGGTATATAGAAAATTATTAGGTTACGCCCATATTTAGAATTCAAAGAAAAGGAAATTTATAAAAATTCCTGAACTCAAGTTTAAAAGAAAATAACTGTTTACAACTTCAAAATATTATTATAAAAAAAAAAAAAACAAAAAGACGGAAATATCATGGATTTTTCTTCGAAGGAAAGTTGATAGGAAGAAAAAAAGAGAGAAAATGGCAATTGCAATGTATTTATGTATGTTGGTGTTGGAAATGTGATTTGGTGTTTACGTTACTTAAAAAAAAAGTGACCATAAAATATTCTTCCTCTTCTTCCTCCTTATCAATAATGGAAAACGTGAATGAATATTATTACGGAAAATAAAAATACAAGCAAAATGAAGAACAAATATGAAAGGAGAGTAATAACAGCTGGAAGAGACAAATAACAAAACTCATGATACTTCTTCCTGTAAAACAGGAACATTTTACTGATTCATTTTCTTCTTCTTATATTATTATTATCATCCATTTCTTTTTTTTTTTTATAGTGCTTTATATTCTGTACCTGTTTGGTTATTTCCTGGCCCCCCAAGCAATACAAGACCAGCCAGAACAATGTAAAAACCATTCAAATGAACGTGAGAAATATTAAACCATGCATTTGTACGTGTGGCATCATAACGTTCAACTTTAATTAGCATAATAATTATACCTACAAAATTACACTACATGACGTACATTAAGAAAGTGTAAAACTTAAACTGCTCAACTTTATATCAATTTTTGGGAAGTTAAAAAAATCTTATATGAATTTTTTTAGGGGAAAGGAAAATTATTTTAAATTGTTATATGAAGTTGGTTGCACCTTAAGCAAACAAAAAATAATAATAACAGTGTGAAGTGAAATTAATGAAAGAAAATATTGTGATAAAAAGTATGAAATGATAAAAGACTTATTTTTTTGGGCTGTTTTCCTTTGTTTTTCTTCTTCTTTCTTCACTTATTAACGTTTTTACTTGTGTCGCCTCATGTTGCCATAACAGCATCAGAAGAAACAATGAGAGATAACTTCACACTTCCATTTACTTTTCCCTTCCTCTCCGTGTTTGTGTGTGTGTGTGTGTGTGTGTGTGTGTGTGTGTGTGTGTGTGTGTGTGTGTGTGTGTGTGTGTGTGTGTGTGTGTGTGTGTGTGTGTGTGTGTGTGTGTGTGTGTGTGTGTGTGTGTGTGTGTGTGTGTGTGTGTGTGTGTGTGTGTGTGTGTGTGTGTGTGTGTGTGTGTGTGTGTGTGTGTGTGTGTGTGTGTGTGTGTGTGTGTGTGTGTGTGTGCCTTTTTCGTTTTCCTTGTAAGTAGGGACTTTCGTACCTTTTTTTTTTTTTTTGGTTTATTACGTTTAAGTAACATATAAGATTGCGTGTTCTGAGTCCAATCACCGTTTAATATGACAATAAATGTGTAAAGAAGAAGAAATGTTAAAGCAAATTATCATTTGATTTCATTTTATGAATTTTTTTTTTTACGCAAAATGCCAAAAAAGGCAATGTAACTTTTAGTTGGTAAAGTACATGATCCAGCATCAGCCATTAATGATTTTTATATTATAATTCTCATTAAAAAGTTGTATAAGACAACCTTTTTAAATGTAATTGTTTTGCAATTTAATTAAAATGTGTGTAATGCATATCATTTTTTTTTAAAATGATAACTTTATTAATTTACATACAAAAATGTTAAATTTCTTCGATTTACGTTTTATGGAATTTCTATTCGAAAAAATAAAAAATGATTATTTCATATTATGATTATAAGCTAAGTGCTTATAATGCATATTTTTTGCTTTTTTTTAAGTTTTTGTTTTCAATTGAAACAACTATAAGTGAAAAAATTACTTAAAAAAAGTTTAGTAAAAAGTTTATTAAGGCCAAAACTTTTTTAAAATATAATGGAATAAAATAAAATTACAATGGAAATATAATTTAAAATGGCTGTTGGCAAAATATTTAAATATTAAAATATTTATGAGAAAATATTTCACGTAAACTTTAATTCAATTGTCAATCAAATCACGTAATGTCAACTGAAATGGTTAATTATAAATGTTACAAATAGTGTTGTTGCTGCTGTTGTTTCAACAAATTTATTGTTATAGTTCCATCAATTACATTATTTATTGTCTAAAAAATTTGGTTTTTTTTTTCACATTCAACATGCAATAACAACAACAGCAACATTAATAATTTAAAGGCAGGAAACTAATGCAAGAATATTTCATTTAATATTTTCTCATACTATAAATAATAATAATAATAAATCTAATAATAATAATAATAATAATAATAACAATAAAAGCAACAATAATGATGAAAATATTGAACAATGACATTAAAGTAAAATATTAATGCTAATAATAAAGCAACAACAGTGATAAGAATGGTGACGATGAAGTTGTTGTGACAAGTTTAATTGAAAGCATTAAAATTGGCAAAATTACTTAAACAAAATGCATTAACTTAAACATCAATCTATCTAAATTAACTGAAATAAAAATAACAAGAACAATAACAAAAATAATAATAAATAATACATAAGAAATTTATTTATGAAATTTTATGTCACATCTGGCATACTGACCGAGCATGGCCTTTTGTTTTTTTTAAGAATGTTTTGGACATTTTCTTTAAGCTTTAAGAATTTTGGTATTCCTTCTTTTATAAGAGTTAAAAATGTACACTTTAAATTTTAATAGAAATTGAAAGTTTTGCAAATGTCCTTGAAAAATTTCAACTTCAGCAACAATTTTTATTATTAAAATAGATTCAAAAAATATATTCAAGCTAATTTAATTAAAAATTGTAAGCTAATCAAGGATTTTCAAATGTACCTTAATTATATGGGACAGATGGTCATAAAGATAAATAAAAACGTGTCAAAGGCATTAATTAATTTTTATTACCATTCCCCTATAAAATGATACGTTTTAAAGAAATTGAAATTTTTAATGTAAATAATTTAAATGTGCAGCAAAATTTTCATAGATCTGTAATTTGGATTTCTTAGCAAAAGCCTTTATCATCTAATGAACTATTTAAATTTTTTTTTTTTTTTTTAATTACAACTTTACTTTAATATTTTGATTTGTAATTATTTAGCCTAACTTTTCCAATCATAATCCTAAAAATATTATGGTTGGGGCCACATACTTAAAATTGTAATAGCAATATAATTTCAGAAGAAAAAAAAAAAAAGCAATTATATTTGGCATGGGCATATTTTCGCATATAACAACGAACCACAACTATAAACATAAATTCATCCATCTACAACAAACTAATTATATATGGTAGTGTATGTATGCCATTGTTATTGTTGTTGTTAGTTTATATTATATAATAAAATTTTTTGTTTTGTTTTGTTTTGTTTTGTTTTGTTTGTATTTCATCTACATAACAATTTCACTGGAATTGAGCGCTTTGGTAGTAAAGTTGATTAAAAGTAAAATAAACAATTTAAGCTTTATGTATAATACAAACATACATACATTTATATAATATTATATTATATATTTTGAGTGTATTTATCAAGCCGGTAATCGGTGAATAAGTTTCACATAAAAGAGACCAAACCCAGCCAACAGCATCATGAATAATTCAGCAATAACAAAAATAGTGTAACTTTATTGAATTTTGTTTAATTGCCTGCATAATAATAAATAACGTAAATACATATAAAACACATACACATACACATACACATACACATGTGTTTTTATATGCCATAAATAAAACATAAAGTTTATCATTTTTTATTGTTAAAGTGTAGAAAATGTTGTGCGTGGCGTAATATTAGGCAAACAACACCAATAACAACAACAACAACAAGGGCAGCCTTATGAAAATAGATAAAATGAAAATGGATAAATTATAAATTAATTTAAAAAAAAAAACCTTTTTTTAAACGTTTATTTATTTTAGTTGTTTGTTGTTTAACTTGATTTAAAATCAAGTTAAACTAGAAATGAAAGCTTTAATGGTAATGTAAAATGATATACATGGTAATCATAAAATGACAACTAACTAATAATTCATAAGAATTAGAAAAAATACCATTTTAAAAAGCATTAGGTGACATTTACAAATATCACAAATATAGACAGACATTTTTCTTTTTTTTTTTTTTAAACAGCATTTAGATAGTGGAAGCCAAATCGTTTGGTTAAAATATTAATAAATATCTAGAAGAAAGCTTTAGGATAATTTTGAATCCATTTAGCTATATCAAAATTTTAATCTATAAAGTTTATTTAGAATAATTAAAAATGTGTCCTTAAATGTAAATTGTTGATTATTAAATTTTTAAGACTGGACTCAAAATGAATTTTCTTTTTGTTTGCTTCTCCTGCCTAATTTTTTTTTTTTTTTTTTTTGTATTCTCTATTGCACACAAATTATTAACACATAATTTAATGTTGAAAAGTAAGTGAGTGCATGAGCAATCAAAAAGTAAAGAAAGGAAAGAGAAAATGACTTGTCAGGATAACAAGTAGAAAATTAACGAAAAGACCAAACAACGTACCAAGTCATTCACTAACTCACACACTTTATTTACGCTGTCCTGTCATTAGAAAGCATTTCAGTACTCAAACGTAGATGCTGGAAGAGACACGTCCACTAGCACACACAAAAAAAAAAAATAAAACAAAAAAAAAAAAAGAAACAGTTAAAAAGAAGAAGAAAAGCAGTTAAACAGAGTAAAGTCCGTTTAGAGTACGCATACACTTTCATTACTAATAAACAGAGCTTAAGCTTGAGCACGTGCCGTAATTGCAATTTTAAAATATTTCCTGTATTTCTTCTTCTATTTTTTGGATATCTTCTCTTCTTCTTTTTTTTTTTTTTGTTTTTTTGCTTGTGTTTTGCTTTTTGCTTATATTACTTACATCAAAAAAAAAAAAATATATATATTGCTGAAAGAGTAAATGGCATTATTGCCAGCCATCATCAATGAGGGACTTTGTTTACTTTTTTTTTTATTTCTCCTTTTTTTGTGGTTGCTTTGGATCCGTTTGCTTGCTATTGGTGTTTCCGTTACATATTTATAGAAAATATTTTGTTGCATTTGTTACACAGGAAATGTTTATTGCTTTTCTTTGAGACGGCCGCATTAACAATATTGCAAACAACAACAATAATAGCAATAATAGTAAAATGAGAGCCAAAAAAAAAAAAATACAAAAACGTTTGAAAATTCATTTTGAAATAATTTCAAAATACCTGAACTAAGCATTAAAGGCGTTATAATTTGACAGCAAATAAATGAAACAAAAATGATGGGAATACAGAAAGAAAGGAAAAAAAAAGCAGACAGATATTGAGAGAGAAAGAAAGAGAGAGACAGAGAGAGAGAGAGAGAGATAGTTAGAGAAATTTAGATGGAAAAGTAAAGAGTGTTAATAATTATTATTCAATTATAATTAAATTTATATTATAAAGTGTAAATAAACTGTCTTCTATTGAAGGTTTGCTGTAATTACTTTCTAGTTACACTTAGTAAATGTCATGGAAACTTTGAAACTTCCAAAAAACATATATATGAATAATTTACAGAAACTTAAAGGAGACGATACGAAACTAAATTCAAATAAATTAAAATGTATGTAAAGAAATATGTTAGTGGGCATTTTCTGGGAAGTCCTTGCAAATAAAAACAAAAAAAAAAAATACAAAATTTTAGTCTTCAAGTCTTAAATAGTTAAGGTTAGATTAAGGGCCAGTTCAATAGATCATTTAACTCATTATACTATTTATTTCACTATTAATAAAAAGTTTTTTCTAAGTTCCTCTAAAAATCTTTGATTCATAAATTGAAAAGTTTAAAATAAAAACGAAACATTTTCTGCTTAATTCAGGCAAAGTAAATATTTTCTTTTTATTTTCAATTATTAAAATAGCAAAATTTTTCTTTCGATACCCTGGCGGGCCATAAAGTTGGTAGCCATAGTAAGGAGTTGTTTTACATTTTCTATAAAACAATTTATTTCCTTTCAACGCTGTTGTCATGTCATTGTCAAAACAATTGTGTTGATGATAAATCACAGTTGAGTGCAGCGACTGCTTGTCTCTTCACCATTCTCTATAATATATTTTTCAATCTACTACTTCTCTCTTTCTTACCAATAAACTCACTTTCTTACATTTTGCATCTTTATTTAAATGACAACTACACTTGCAAGTAACATCAAATTGTTACGGTGAATTTATTTTGGTTTGCTTTACATTTTATATAAACTACATTTTATATAAATATATATTTATCTATATATATAAATGTATGTAGATGTATGTGTGTCATTTGAAAGGTTATTATTTATATTGTTCATTAAAGAAGTTTTTTTTTTTAGTTTTATAATAAAATTCATTTAAATTACAATTCTGCAATGTAAAAGTTAACAGATCTCATAAAGATTTTAAATATACCAAAATTTAATTTTGTAAAACAATTAAACAAATTGAAATAATAACAATAATGATTAACCAAAAATTAATCAAAAAAGAAAAAAAAAATCAATGATTTTACTTTGTGTTTTCTTATCGACCATTTGTCTTTGATATTTAAAAAAAAATATTGTCCAAATATTAGAAATATTAATTTATATGAAATATAAAATGAAAATGTCATAGAATTTTGATATTTATACAAGCCAAATGTCACATTAAGTTAATGGAAAGGAATAAATTTATTGTTGTAAATAAATCAAAGGGCAATAACTATTAAATGCCAAACTTTATTTTACAGAATTTAATTGAAATGTTAAGACAATGAAATAGGGAAAATTACATAAGAAAGCGAAAGGAATTCATCTAATTTAAATTAAGTTTTATCATGGTTAAATATAAATTCAAGTTATGGCAAAATGTACACTTATTTTTTTCTTACAATAACTTTTTTTTTTTAAACAAATTTTTTTTTTAAGAACTTCATGGAGTATTCAGTTTTGATTTGAATATCAAGTAGTTTTATAAATTTTTATTAAAATGATTTTGTATCGTCCATTTTTGTATATAAGATTATTAAGAAAATAAATTTTTTTTTAAGTTCTCATAAAAGAAAAGGCTTAAAATTGAAGTTAATATTTTCCGGTTCGAAGGGGCCCGAGAAGAATTAACTTTTTCAATTCAATAATTTACACACTAAAAATAATCTTTTACTAAAAATTTTAATATATTAAAATAATTTGAATATTTTTTTCATTTCTTTATAAAAATTTTCAAAAAAAAAATTTATTTGTTATGCCAAATTCATCATTCAGCATTCCAAGACTACATTTTAACAGAATTCTGTTAAGCAATTAACAGAGCTCTGCTATATGTTATGGTTTGGGTCTTTGCTAGTTACATTTTATATTTATCCTCACATCCTTACAATGTTACGCAATTATAAGACCTTATAGAAAGCAAAAAATAAACAAAAGAAATATTTTTTCCACGTTGAACAGTCTGGCCTAGAGAATTGTTCCAATTAACAATACTAACATATTTAACATGCAAATATTCAACAAATGAAAATGATTTGTATATAAATAAGTTATAATGATACATGTATGCATGTATTTATGTATGAAATGTTGCCAACAATTTGACAGTGATAATGTATGACATTGATTAATGTTTTATATTTTACATTTTATATTTGGACGCTTGTTTGCAGTTTTCATTTAAATTTTCTTTCAATAAAATGAACGAAAATTAGTATAAAAATGTCAGAATTTATCACAAACAATAACAACAACAACAACAACAACAACTTACTCCTATAAGAAAATGAGAAAAGTTTATTGAACCTTTCATTGGTTTTTTTTTTTACTACTTCTATGACACACCAAATTAATTTTATTAAAAGTAATTAGGTTTGGATTTTTTTTTTATCTATATGGTATTTATTTTTTCATTGATAAACAAAAAAAAAAATCCACAATTGTTATGATAAATTTTTTATGCGTTCATCTTAGAGCATTGAACATAAAAATAAAATCATTAAAAGTATTTTTTAACTTACTTTTACCTTCACTATTTTTATTTTAATTTATTTCTCTGTTGAGAAATTTGTTTTTAGAAGAAAAGAAAAGAAATTTATTCATTCACATTTAGTCTGGTAAATTTCTTGATTTGTAAAGTTAATTTGTTTCATTTAGATTTTTTTATTGTTGTTGTTGCTACTTCTTTACACTTTTCAGACAGACAGTGAAATTGAGAATTAAATTTACACTTCAACTTTTACAATAAAAACAAATGCATAAACAAAAGCAAGAAGAGGACAAAAATCAAAAAAAAAAAAATTGCAAATTTAACTGCATGCAAAAAGTCACTCATACGTCATACATGCATCCATATGACCATATGACCAAATGACCAAATGAATGTGTTGCATTATGGCTTTAAATTATTTAAGTGCTGTGTATTTATGAAGAATATTAACATGCAAAAGTTTTTCTATTATTTATCAAAATTCTTGAGTTAATTTTTTTGTTTTTTGTTTTTTTGTTTTTTTTTTGTTTTGTGTATTTCACTGCCCTTAAATAACTGTAATAAGAAACTTATAAATTATTGCCATTCATTTATATAAATATTTTCACATACTTCTCCCTCTAACACTTTTAAACTTTCATTTTTCTTTTTTTTTTTTTACAAAACAAATTTACATAAAATATTTTTTTTCATTAATAAAAATTTTTGTTGGCAACTTCTTATGTGTCGCGCAATGGTAGCGCGACTTATTGTTGTTATTATTGTTTATCGTTACTTTTATTATAACGAATAATGTAACGTACATAAAACTTGTTGCTCCATTAAATGAAATTTTACTTATGATGTAAAAAATAGTAATGTAAAATGTAAAAAATGCTGTTCTCGCCATTGACTTGAAAAACTAAATTGTACATAAACAATTCTGGTATATATAAGCAAACATATATATATATATATATGCAAATACACATACACATACATATATGCATCAATTGTTTTTATATGTATGTAAAACATAAAAGCAAAACAAAAAGAAAATTCGACTTTTTACTTACTTAAAACTTTTCACCTAAAATCACATAAATAATATAATTTATATGTAAATATGTAGCAAGGTGGCTGTATGCTTCAGTTTATGCATATTTTTAGAAGTAATATTAGATCCTTTTAAAATGTATGGGCCTTAAAAAAAAAGGCATTTATTTTTAAGCAATAAAAAAAAAGTAAACTTTGCTTATTTTGAGAATTTCATTTACATTTTAATTTTCTTTTTGTAATTGATCAGTATCAGAGCTGGATTCATATTTGATAATGAAATCTTTTTGTAGCAAGACTTGAAGAGGCCTCAAGTAAATCTCTCGTCTTTTTAACTGTTTGAATTTTTTCAATGAGTTTTTAATGATGTGTCTAAGGATAACACATTTAAAATTCCTGGTTAAAAATATTATTTTGTAACTAAGTAAAAATTTTAATAAGTCCCAATAATATATTCGTACTTTTAAGCTCTGGATTGTGTGGTTGCATGTACCATCGTAAATTTTACAGTGAAAATTTTAATTATACAAAACTACTTTTTAACTCTGACTAAAACAAAGAGCAAAGAAAAAAGAACAGAATTGAAAAAAAAAGATTAAAACTGTAGTAAAAACAACAGTAAAAATTACAAAAAAAAAAAAAAAAAACAAAACAAAACAAACAAGAAACTTTACCGAAAGCAATCATGTCATAAATTAAGAAATTTTATGTGTGTGTATGTGTATGTGTGTATATATATATATATATATATATATATATATATATATATATATATATATATATATGTATATATATGTGTGGTAGGTGTATGTAAAGTATAAGGCGTTACTTTACATGTGCATGTAAAAACTCAAATGAAAATTTATGTGATGACATTTTATGTGAATTTTCTTCAAATATATTTCTTCTTTTCTTTTTATCACATTTAATGAATTTAAATGAGATGAATTTAAACATAAAAAAAAAGCAAGAAAATTCAATAAAAATTAAAGGAAGCCAAATTGAATTGATTTTCTTTTTGATTTGTTTTCAAAAATTATTTAATGCAACTAAAAAAAAAAAAAATCTCTTGCTTTGATTTAAAATTTAAAAGCATCTTTTTTGAAAATTCTTTCAAGTTCTTTCATTCGCTCATTGATTTGTACACATGACTATTTTTTAATAATAATACAAAATTTATAAATTGTTTTCAAGCATTTTTTCTAAACAACATATAAAATAGTAAAAGAGTAAAAGGTAACCAAAAAAAGATCAAATGGAAAATTGCAAACTAAAACAAAAAACAAAAGTTTTTTCAAAAAAAAAAAAAAAAAAAAAAACAAAAATCAAACCATAGAAAAAGGCCATTTGTCTGTTGTTCATAAAATTGCCTTCTTAAGAGATAAAACTGTAAATACACGTGTTTCTACATTTGCACTTTAAACTTTTTACCTCTCTGTCTTAATTTTTCTTTTTTATTTGTACCACAAAATCTGTCTTAAATTTCAATCAATTTTCCATTAAAATTTAAGGCCTTTTTTTTAAGGTGTAAATGTACAAATATTTATTTAAACATATTTAATATTATACCTTTAACATCACTGTGTTAGTTTGTGTATTTGTATATATAGAAAAATATATAAATCAGTAAATAGGTATAAATGAAATTCCCATAATATGTTTGATTTCAATTTTATTAGTAATTTATTTATGTAAATTGTATAAACCTGCTAAAACCATTCTAAAATAGTTTTAAAAAAAAATTTCAAAATTTTAAATGTATGTGTTATTAAATCGATTCATTTTATAACTCATTTAAAGGTTTTTTATATGATACACAATTTGTACGGTACGGAGCACTATAAGTGTGGGCGAACGTTTCACTCAACTTTTCTTAGTTCATTCGACTCAGCTCAATTCGTTTTAAAAATATCTGTTTATTCATCTAAATATATTTTAACGAAAACTAGCATTGCCCTGGACTTTAAATTGGATTCACCCATAATTAATTTCTCAGAAAATTAATCTCAAAATAATTTAAAAATTTATAATTTTTTTCCAATGTTATTGGTTTGTAAAGCCTAATTTGTATTACATTAAAGAAAGTGATGTAGGATACTTAAGGCTTGGTCCCGATCCGTTTATTAAGTTTTTACTTTTTTTCAACATAATTTTTGTTTTAGAATTTTTAGCACATTTCTAAATAAATAAATTTTATATGAATAGAAATTAAACTAAACTAAATCTAACTTTTTATTACTTGAAAATAATTTATAGAATTTGCTTAATTATAATTTCTATTTAATAAACCTAATTATTTTTTTTTTGAAATAACTTTTTTAATATATTTGTTTAATGGAATTTCTTTCGAAAAGAAGAAACTGCTAAATTGAAGAAATTTTTCTTTTGATTTAAATTTATTCATTGAGCAGAGTATAAACTTTCTTGTCACATTTAATTTATTTGCTACATTTTACTCTTCATTACTTTCCTTCTTTTAATGCTCTTCCTTTAATTTAGATAAATATAATCAATTTTAATGTCAATAGGAAATTTTATCTTAAAACGATTAATATTGATTTATCTCTATGATTTCATAAATATAAAAGTAAAAAGATAATCTATCACATAACACAAACTTTCTATGCATTACATTAAGAAATTTTGGCAGAAATGCAAGAATTTTTTTTTTTTTTTTTTGTAGCAATTATTTTTTTGAAGGCAATTTGAAATTACTTTTCAAGGCATGAAGATTAATTTAAATTAATTATACCATTGATAAATCGATTATTGCATATAATTTATTATAATTAAAATCTACAAATTACACATAGAATTTGTAAAATTAAATTTCTAATAATGAAACTAATCTAAAGTTTTTATTTACTTTCATTTTTCAAATAAGAAATTTTCAGCCATATTTCTTATAAAGACAGTGGCTTAATTTCATTTGATTTATTGGTTAAATGTGCCTTCAAACAATTTGTATAGTTTACAATGAGCACAATATGAAAACGATCCAATGAAACATTAATCAACGAAAACCATTTTGGTTATACCATTTTGAAATTGTTTATATCAAAAAATTTAATTAAATCTATTTAATTAATAAGATCTTTAGACTGAAAGAAAGTGTATAGATCTCTCTATTTATCTGTCTGTCTGCTTATATAACTCTTTGTATTTTCTTCATTTGAATATTTAACATTTTATTGTGTCTTTGTTGAAAGAACTCATTATATAAATAATTAAGTATAATTAATTTATTTTTTATTGTACTCTATTAATTTTCTTGCAAAAAATTTCCAAGTTAACAATTTCATATTCAAACGTTCATTTAAAGTTTTCATTCATTCATTCATTCATTCATTCATTCATTCATTTATTCATTCATCTAATTATTATTTTTATTATTATGACATTCCTTGATATTCCTTAATGCTTTGTTTGTTATTTGTTTATTTTCATTTTATATATATGACATGAATGCAATTCAATGATATTTTCATAATGTAACAAGATTATTGCAGCATCATTTCTTTACATAAAATTTATACTTAAAATTATACTGAACTATTTTTTTTTATTGTTATTTCTATATGTTAGAATGTATGGCTGAATAAATTGGCCTCAAGCACGTATTAAAGTACAAGAATTAAAAGCACTAACAATAACGGTAAACATATGTAATTTGTACACACAAATTTAGATTTTTTTTTTTTTTTTTTTTTTTTTTTTTGGTTTAGTAAAATCTTCTCATATTTCTGCCAATTTGCTTTAGAATTGTTCTGTTAAGTTCTGTTTTGGTTTGTTTTTTTTTTTTTTTTACTTATTTTGATTTTTTGTTAGCAACTTTAAATTTTTCTTTATTTATTTAGTTCTTTTGCTTTTTCGGGTTTCCTTGAATTTCAGCTGAAATAAAAAAAATATGTTTTCCTCTTTTTTTTTTATCTATTTACTTTTCTCTATTCTTTGTTTATTTTTTTTTATGCATTTTTTTTTGTGTATTTTTTTTTTTTTTTGTGTTTTATGAAACATATTTTCACCCAACTACAATTGGAATGAAAGGAAAAAATGCTTCTTAATATTAAGGAGCATGGACCGTACCAAATGTAAGAAAAATATGAAATAGTAAAAAATTAAGAAAGAAAATTTTTCGTAGAAAAAGTTTTACAGTTTCCGAAAAAAAAAACCTTTTTCCTTTTTCTAATATTTCAATGTTTCCTTGTTAAACTGAACTGTTATATTTTTGGTTTTCATTTTCTTGTTAAACTTTTCTACAAAACTGAAACTGAAGGATTTCCGTTTACGTTGAAGGAAAAATAAAAAGTAACATAAAAAAGAACAAAAAAAAAAAAAACAGAAAGAAGAAGAGAAAAGTTGTAGAAGAATTCTTTTAAAATGGTGAAATACTTATGATATAAGAAACTTGTTAATTATGCATATGGATTTTCCCTTTCTCCATCATTGATCGAATGAGAATTATTTTTTCAGTCAGGCATTTAAATTTATCCATCTGTCCATTTGTCCATTTGCCCCTTCGTGAAAGTACAAAGAACATTTTAAAAGTTGTTTTAATGAAATTTCGCACATATAAATGTCTTGGCGAAGTAGATTGCATGGTTTTACAAAATGATCAAGTTAAGGCAATTGTTATGAGTCCTTATGGTATAAAATTTATATTAAAAGGCATTGCCAGGTAACTTGTAGTTTAATTCAAGAACTTTCTTTTTAATTATCTAATAAAAAGAAGAATATCAGCTTGATGTTACAGTTCAAAGTGTAACATCAAGTCAAGCAAGTGAGGAGTTGGCCTTGTACAAATCAATATCCTAAGTTTTTATGTAATATAACTTTAAGGACAAATTTTTTTTTGCCTTCTCCCTCAATTTAAATTGTAAAAAAAATTTTTGTAAAAACTTTGTTATATTTATACAAAAATTAAATTTCCATAAAAAAAGCCACTTTTTTTTTTTTTGAAAGAAACTATAAAGCAACAACAACAAGGTTATTGTTATAATATTTTTCTTTTTGGGTTTTGGTTTATTTGTAATGACAAAAGGCCATCAATTAAGACGAATTAACACTTTGAATTGATTCTCTAGAATTGAAATGCTTTTATAAAATTGATTGCATTGTACTTTTTATAAAAATTGATTTTAATTAAAACATTACAAATTAAGTTCTAAAGTTTATTAGTAAAGCTTTTCCTTGAATTATTTACAATTTTATGTTGCTTTAGATGTTAAGTTAATAAAGACGGCCATTTTTTTTTAAAGGTGACATTTTATTGATGTGATTTTACTAAAATGGTAAAATATAAATGTGTTATTATTTTCTAGAAAATAAGTTTTTCAGGAGTTTTACAAGGAAAAAAAAATTTCAAATTTTTTATTATTAAGAAATTTTCTTAATAATAAAAATTGTTTTAGTTTTATTTAATCTACATAAGACGACTTCAATAAATAAACCATTAAAATCGTTTTTTTTTTACTTATTTCCTATAATAAAATATGATACAATTGTTATTGTCATAAAATCTTTAGGTTTTCTATTTCATATTTTCTCAACTTCTCTGTTTTACATGTCAGCCTGATACTTTATCTTATGTCATTGTAAAATACAGGAAAATAATTTCGAATTGTGTTTAATGTGATATTTCCCTTCTATAAATTGTGGTTTTAATGTTAGAAAGAGCTAAAATGATAAATAATAAAATGTGGCATAGGAAAGATAAAACGGATGTTAAACATTAAACTGGTATTAAAAGTTTAAAACAAAACATACACTAAAATTATTTAAGAGTAAAAAATAAAGTGCTAGAAGAAATAACGTGATTCTTAAATACAAAATTGTATGCTTTTTCTATATAAAGAGTGATATCCAAAACAATCACTACAAATTGTTACTTTGGAGAATAAAAAGATAAGAATAATAACAATGAATAACAACAACAATATGATAATAATAACAATTTGTTTGTTTTCAAAACGAATGTGTACCGAATTTTATCTAAAAGCAACTAAAAACATGGGAGTCCTTTATGGCCGACCTAAAAATATGCTGCATAATAAGTCAAAAGTGTAACAAAAAAATTGAGTTATACGAAAATTTCGTTATATGACAGAGGGTTTAATAAATGATCCTATCTGGACCTACCTGGACCTAGCTGCACCTAACTGGACCTAACTGGACCTAACTGGACCTAACTGGACCTAACTGGACCTAACTGGACCTAACTGGACCTAACTGGACCTAGCTGGACCTAATTGGACCTAACTGGACCTACCTGGACTTAGCTGGACCTACCTGGTTTAGTGATGCTTTTATTTAATAAGTCATTTTAAAAAGGCTAAAATATCTTCGAAATTCCTAGGATTAGAAAGTCATGCTAATGCTAAATCCCTTCAGAAAACAATTCTATATGTAAAGTATAATAAATGTTAGATTCATTTTAAAATTTTTGCCATGATGCAAATTCAAACAAACCGTTGTAAATGTAGAGTTTATATACATAAAAATTTATATATATATATATATATATATATATATATTGTTTATATAACTTTTATATAAAAGAAAATAAAATTGAAGGGAAGAAGTTGAGTAAGCCGCAAATATAGAAAATGCAATGCGGTGCTTTCCATGCATTTTTCTTGTTTCATTTGCTTTTTATTATACATTTCGTTTTATTTGTATGCAATCTACATGTGTATTATTATTATTGTGTTGAAAAGCTGTTGGCAATTTTTCCTATAAAATCAGTAAACAAGAAAAGGCAAAAGACAACAATTGCCAGAACAACAGAAATACCAACAACAATCAAAATAACATTTATTTTCATTTTATTAGGCATTTCTTGCTTGAAAAACCAAAAAATATCTTAACTGTGTAGCGCACTTATGTGACTATTACATTTCTTCTTTCTTCTTACATCTTACATCTTACATCTTACATCTTACATTCTTTCCATAGTACTTTCAAAAGCCATGTATATATGAAGGACTAAAAATATTTAAGTGATATCCATTTAAAATGGATTTGTGTGTATAATTCTCACTTTCCCTTAATCTCATTTAGGCTTTAATTATTTCCATTTTTTTTTTTTTTTTTTTTTTTACTTATATTTATTACATTTGCTCGCTCTTTGTGAAAGCTTTTTAAGCGTTCATCAAGAAGTTTATATGAGAATAAATTTTACATCATTTAATGTATGTATATGAATGTTTGTTTATATGTGTATCTTTGAAAGGAATTTAAATTAGACAACAATGATATTAAACAAAAAAAAAAAAAAAGCAATAATAGCAATTACAACAATAACAACATTTTATTGTAATTGGTGCTTGCGTTCTTTCTAGTATTTAATTGGCTAACAAAATAGAAAATCCAAATAGACTTTTATGCATTAATTCCATGGGTATGAAATGGAATTGTATAAAGTGAAACGAGAACTTTAATTGTTTGCCTTAATTTCCCATCAAGTAAAATACTCTAGAAAGTGTTATGGCCAAAGCATAAAGATCATACTAATACTACATAATTTCTTTGTAAGATATATTTCTATTCTTTAGTCTATCACAATAAAAATTCATGGTTTTCATTAAATGAGTATGAAATGGCAATGTTCGAAATATTTCATTTTTGTTTTGACATGAAGATATAAATTTCAAAATTTAGTGTTTAATTAATTTCAATTAAATTTTCTCTGGCACAATGTACTTCTTCTTAATGGAAATTTTAATTGCATTGGCCCATTTTAATTTTTCACTAACATATTTATACCGCTTCATTTGAAATTAAGTATAAGGATAAGAAGCTGCTTATTAAAAAAAAAAAAAAAAAAAAAGAGAAAAATAATATGAAGAGGCAAAAATTGTTGTTGTTGTTCAAAATAATGATTTTACTTCAATGGTTGAATTTTTATGGTATTTTATAGCAGATGCCCTTTTAAATATCTTAAATTTGTTTAAAGCATAATTAACTCATTAAAAAAATTTATTTATAAAAATAGACATTCATTTAAAAAGTTTTAATTATAATTAAAGATATACAAATTATTTATGGTAGATATTTAATTTATTATTCAACTAATATACATACATATTCTATCTATTAATATTTATTTATATATGTACATCTTTCATTTCTAAATATTTTAATTAATTAAATTAAGTGGCATAAAAATGTATATAAATTTTCCACAAAGAAAAAACAAACGCTTTGCACAATTAGACATTTTAATAATTTAAAAAATTAAAAAAAGTTGAAGTAGAAAGCTATTTCGCCTTTAAGAAAAATCCATTTATTAGTGGAAGAGTACTAAGTTTTAGTTTCCTTAGACAAAAAACCGAAAATGACTGGATCACTCACTCTAAATTTATGTATATATTTTGTATCACTCATACGCACTGTCTAACCAAAATGATCTAATTTCGTCTAACCGATTTAGTCCAACAATCTTTTCAGTGAAAACAAAAGAAAAGAAAATAGAAATGTATACAGACAAATAGTTCTTTACTTATATATTATTTAAGTCACGTTGTAAACACTAGAAGGCATGACCCTCTTTATATATTATAAATAATAGTGCATTACAGCAGCAAAAGATGCAATAATATGTAACAATAGTTGTCCTTCTAAGCATATTTACTATATTTGTATAAATATATATATATATATATATATATATATAAAAGTATGTATAAGTATATATGTGTATATGTATATATATATATATAAATATGTATGTGAATGTAGACGCTTTTATATAAGTATCATTCAAATTCATCTACTTGTGACACTCATACTTAAAATAAAGCAAAAGCAAAGCATACAATAAAGACAACAAAAAATATACATAAATGCATGTAAATATAAACATTTGCATGTACATAAAATAACCACATCACAACAAACACTTATGTGTGTAATGCATAAACAAAACACTTAGCAGATGAGAAAAAAAATTAAAACAAAAAAAAAAAAGAAAAAAAAAATAGAACAAAGAAAACTAAACAAAAGAAAATAAAACATAGAAAGAAGAAGAGGTAGGAACAGAGTCAGTCATTCACAATTTCATTTGCTTAAGCTTCTTCTTCTTCTTCTTCTTTTTCTTTTTTCTTCTTCTTTTTTTCTTCTTCTTCTTTTTCTTCTTGTAGATGTGAACAGCATTTAGAACTGAAATAAATGATGAATATGAGTATAAAACTATTTTTACCTTATTATTTTTTTTTTTTTGTTATTTTTGTTTTGCTATGTTAGTGGCAACACTTTTGTAAGTATGCATTCAAAAAATATATGCATAATATATACTTAAGTGCATACTTATGCATACTCATGTATAACATACAAAATGAGTTGGCTTTCTTTATAGTTTCATATATAAAACTTGTCTAAATCAAATCTATGTATAATATTTTGATATTTTTTTTTTTACAAAGCCTTTAAACATAACAAATACAGATTTTTCTAAGAAATTATATAAAAAATTTAATAAATTTAAATTTATGATAATAATCATATAAGAAAATATATAACAACGTGTAATAAGAATTTTTAAATATTTATCCATTATTTCGTTTCAAATAATTTCAAAGAATAAAAATAACTTGATTCTTGAACAATCAAAAGTATTCATTAGTTAATGGCTTTAAGAGGTGGAAAGTTTAAATGATGAAATTAGAAAGAAAGTTAAAAAGAAAAAGCTCTAATTTTATATATTTTTCTTATTTTTTCTATTCTTCAAAGAAGCGTGTTACCTGGGGCAGAGTATGCCGTATCCTCATTGCTTAGAATTGAGTTAAAAAAATCCAGATTTTTTTATAGTTAATATTTTAGATATAATACAGCAAATTAGGGACAAAGAAAATAAAATGCAGGGATGTCACATTAATCAAATATTTAAAGGAAAAAAGAAATCCTTGTATTGTGATTGTAAATGTAAATGAAAATTTGTTTAGGAAAATGTTTCATATAAAATTTCCCTTAAAAACATTTAAAATGTTAAAAAGCAAAATCCTTTAAAATACACAAAGCGTTAATTTTTTAATGGTTCAAAAAAAAAAAAGACCCTTTAAAATTCTTAGATTCTAAAGTAATTAATTTTTGTTAAACGTTTTGTATAAAAATAAAAGAAATTTTTAAAAGAATTCTCTTAATTTGAATTTTTATGTTTTTCTAAGGATAAGAGATTCTAGGGGAAAGCTTTAGAGCTCTTCTCAAAAATATTAGAAAATTTTGTGGTATTTTTATTTTTATAACATAAAAATTTATTTCAATATTTGATAGAGATTTGAAGTTTTTTCTTTTTTTTTTTTTTATAGAAAATAACTAACTTTGAATTCTTTCTTTGGCAAGCAAAAAAAAAAAAAAAAAGGAAAGCATAATTTATATTTATGACAAGTTTTGAAGAGACATAAAGTTTATTAAAAAACAATAAAACTTTAAGAATTCCGAAAAAAAATTATTATTATTTTATTATTATATTATTTAAAGATAGGGAATGATTTCAAAACACAAAAAAAAACCCTGAACATTTTTAAAGAACATTTAAAAGAAATTCTATTGTTATTTGACTTTGTTTTTTTTTTTTATCTTGTTTTGTGGTTTATTAAAGCATTTGGTTTTATGGTGTACAAACCTTTGGGGCAATTTTCATATTTACTTTTATTTTGCTCATTTGAATTTATAGCATTTGATTTTATTATTGTTGTTGTTATAATTGTTTTCTTATTTTATTTTACTCCATTTTTTTTTGTTTTATTTTTTTTTATGGAGAAGGTGTAATTTATTATATCCTTTAGATATTTTATAATAGCTTTTCATATGACATTTTTCCATTTGCTCAACATTTTCATGATTCTTTTTTGCTTTTTGTTTTTCTCTAAAACTAACAAGATGCATTATCTGATAAATTTTTTAAAATATGGAAATTTTTTTTTATAAAATTTAATTGATATATTATTTTTAACATTGTTTAATATTATAAAATTACAAATAATTTATTAAATTAACGGACCAACAGATTTCAAATTGTTTCAGTCTGATATTAATCTATGATATAAAATGAGAAACTTAAAACTTTCGATTCTACACTTATTTTAATATAATTTAAAATTCTTTTAAGGTAAGCAGCAAAAAAAAAAAAAGGAAAACTAAATTGCTTTTTAGTTCTTTTGAAGAAATTAATTGTATAATTTTGAAATTTTTAAGTTGTTATAGAAAAAGTTGCCAAATTTTTATTATGCTAAATATGATCGTTGCATAAATTAATAATTTTATATATTAAATATTATTATTAAAGCATTATTTCTTTATCTTCCTTTCTTTTACGTACTCATTTACCTTAAGACCTATTTTCCTAAACATTGTAAAGGAAAATGTTTCATATAAAATTTCCCTAATAATCATTTAAAATATTAAAAAGCAAAATCCTTTAAAATACACAAAACTTGATTAAAGCAAATTAAGCATTAATTTCTTAATGGTTCAAAAAAAAAAAAGACCCTTTAAAATTCTTAGATTCTAAAATAAAAAAGACCTTAATTTTTCTATTGAAAAATGGTTATAGTCCTTGAAAATTTTCTACATAAATATTTATGATTTTTTTTTATCATTTTTCTAGTTTTTCTCTCTATATACCTCAACTCTCGTCAAACTCCCCCCCCCCCCCTGCCCCCTCCCCCGTCCCTTGCCCCTTATTGAGTTGAAGGACTACAAAATGTTTAAAGTGTAATCAACAATAATAAAACTACAAATTAAACGTCTCCTTTAAGTTTTAAGTGCTTTCAGATAAAGATAAATATAAAGTTTTTGTCATTGAAAGAATTGTTACTTTTATGTAAAAAGTTTATCATATTGATAAGAAGTTATTTATTTAGAAAGATTTTTTATACAAAAACATCCATTACAAACCAGAGTAATTACTAATTTCAAAAACATGTTAGAATTTCTAAACGAATTTTTATGAATTTCTCATTCAAATGTCTATTTCTTGCAAATAATTTCATTTTAAATTATCTAAGTAATTTTCACGTTAAAAGTTATATAAAACTAGAATTAAATGCTTTAAATTAATTTGATGTAAATCTTATTCATCATTTTCCTTTTTAGCTTTTTCATTTTATAATGTTTTTATTCTTTTACGTTTGATTTTTATTGTAATAAAATGTAAGATATTGGATATTTAGTTTTAAAAGGTTTCTTTTGTTGTTGTTGTTGTTGTTGTAAAGTTATATGAAATCTCTAGATTTGAAAAAACTTTTGCAAAAGTATCATGTGCAGTAAGTGAAGTAAAAAGGCTTAGAAAAAATGGTTAAATATCATCATCAAGTGGAGAATAGAAATGACAAAGAGTAAATAAGCTTTTAAGCCAATATCAATCATAGTAAGCATTGGCATTGGGTAACCATTGGCAAGGAAAGTAAGCCAAAAGAAAATCAAGTATCAAAATTATAGCGAAACGAAAGTCGAATCTTGAAAATCATACGCCATTTTAAGAATGATGGCAAAAGAGCAATGAAATGTTTCAAAAGTCAAAAGTCTAAACTTGATATAATTTGAAAAAATTATTATATGAAGGAAAAAGTTAATAGAAATGAATTGTTATAAAACAATTTCTGTCTTTTAAAATATAAAATGAAATTCATTTGGTTGATTTTTATAACAAAAAATTTTAGAAATTGCTTATACTTTCTATAAATAGGCTTTTTTTTTTTATTTAAACAAATCGAGTGTTGTATGAACGTTATTTTGAAAATTGTTCTATTTAAATTAGTTTCAAAAGGCTAAAATACATTTCATTAAGGTATTTAAATCAGCTTAAAATTAAATTGGAGTTTTCGTTTCTTGGTTTTTTTTTTTTTGTTTTTTTTGCAATTTTCATGTCACCACTTATTAAACAATTTGCCTAACAACACTTTCTAATCATTAAAATTCTATGTTACAAATATATATAAATAACATTGGAATGTAATATAAAGAGAAAATTTCGAAAGTTTTTCTTAAGTGGTGAAATTTTTCTTTCACATTGCCACCATTTTTCACCAATTAAATAATTTTTGATTTTTTGTTGTATGTTTTAATTATTTTTTTGAGTAGAGCGAGCGTTCAATTATATTTTATATTTGTATTTATATAAACGATATATATGAAACCAAATGGTTGTGTTGTAATTTTAACATAAGCTAGAAAATCAAAAATTAAAGCAATCAAAAACAAAAAAAATTAAATATATGGGAAAAAAATTGAGAAAAGTGGTAAAAAGAGGAAGAAATTATGGGCGCATGTTGCTATGTAACAATAAAAGTTTTTCGAAGCCAATTTTCAAAAACTTCATCAAGTATGATTTATATGCCACAAATGTATGTATGCATGTGTGTGTGTGTGTGTGTGTGTGTGTGTGTGTGTGTGTGTGTGTGGTGTGTGTGTGTGTGTGTGTGTGTGTGTGTGTGTGTGTGTGTGTGTGTGTGTGTGTGTGTGTGTGTGTGTGTGTGTGTGTGTGTATGCTTGTTACAAATATATTTCTTAGCAATTTTCTAAGAAAATGATACAAGTATATTTTCTTTAACTTGATGTCTAATATTTACGAATTTTCTACTTAATATTCTGTCTAGCCTTATTCTGCCCTTAGACACACTAATATTTGCCATATTTATTACTTTACTGTTATAGTTGACTTATTGCTTGAAAAATTTTCTATATATGTAAAAAACATTTCAACATTTTTATATATGTAAATGTATGTATGTATGTATTTATGTGGAGGGGCGCCTATGTATGCAAGAAGAATTTTAATTTATTGATGTAGAGTTCCGTTTACTTTTCTTAACTGATTCAACTTTTTCCATTCTATTGGCATTATTTTGTTATTATTATTTTGTTATTATTATTGCTGTTATTGTTGTTGTTGATATGATTTCTACTATTTTAGAGGTTTTTACATCTAACTAATTATATCTTCTATAAAATGTGTATTCAGCATTAAAATGGTTTTGGCATACTTTTCCTTTCATTCGTGATCAAAATAAATTTCAATGGAAATGACTTTTTTTTTTTAGAAAAAAAAAAAGAAGAAATAAGTAAAAATATGACAGACAATTTTAGCTGGTTTTATTTAAGTTTAATGTTATTCCAAAAAAAAAAAACTTCTCTGGCAAAAACGGTAAATAATAAAATTTTGGTATGATTTGAAAAGACCGTTTAACTGATTGCATGGTCTTATAAATTATACGGTATTATCCATGAACAATTGCTTTGATTTTTGAACCAAATTACTATCCAGCTAAAGAATCTTTTATTCTTACATGAAGAAATATCGGATGAACGGTCTCAGACGATCTCACGCCCAAAGCGATTTATATTGACTTAGCAAGTGATTCTAAGCATATTTCAAATTTTTTTTCGCTGTAACATACATCAGCACAAAATTAATACACTTGGGCTACAAGTGCACGATGCAGTATACAAAAAATGAAATAATTATACATTTCGAATGTTTTAAATGGCACTTATGATGCCCCATTTATATCATGGATATGTATGGAATTTTAATTTCTTTTCTTTTTCTTTTTTCTGTATATATATATATATATATATATATATATAGTTTGTTGCCAACATCCTGTCAATCTGTCAAGTTAATTAAATCTTCTTATAAATTATAAGCTAGAAACTCAAAAAGAATATGTTTGAGAAAGTTTCTAGTTGATAAAAATGAAATTTTAATCTTAATCTACAAAATCATTAGTCATTAATACTGTAAGTACTTTAGAAAACTCTAAGTAAATTGCATGCTTTTGTATTTGAAAAGTTTCTCTTAAGAGATTTTGAATTATCTTACAACTAAAATGTAAAGATTTTTAGATTAAATCAAATAAGTAAATTGCTTCTATATATTACTTATGCTATTTGTTCAACATGAATCATTTTATATGGAAAGATAAAATTAAAATAAATTTTCTTTAAAGCCTACTTAATATACCATTTAAAATATTAAGTATTATAATAAATTAAAGTTAACGCATAAAAATATCTAGAAAAGCTTAAGTTTGAATCAAAACTTTTGTCGAGGCACTTAAAATTATTATTAAGTTATCAGTTGAAATTTTTTTAGTAAAAAATTGCTATACGACCACGACTACCACGACTACCACGACTAGGCTTGGTCGCTTAGCAAGGCAGCCAAGTTTCATAATAATTTTTCATATAACATTTTAATATGAAAAATGTTTAAAGTTTTTAATATTTAAAAATTTATAAATATTTTATAAAAAAGTGAAAAATTTTCAAGTAATTAACTTATCTTTATATAATAAAATTTCAATTGGTTTAAAGTTATTGTTTGGATTCTTCTCTATGCCATTAAATTTTTCAATATCTTTTATCATTCGATAAAAGCCTTACTCGCTGCTTTATTATTCAATTATTTTAGACAAAATGATAAACTATAATATAATGTCACTCAGTTAGAAGTCAATTTTTTTTGTATATTCAAAAATCAACTTTTTTTTTTTATATTTGGCTTATAAGTTAAATAATGCATGACTGTATATATATATATTTTTTCTATTTAACAGCAATTGCTTATGGTCACAATCATCAACAACAGGAACATCAAAATCATCATAATCATTTTCATCATAATGCCCAGCAACAAATACAACAACATGAACATCACAGGCAACAGCAACAGCAACAGCAACAGCAACAACATCAGCCACAATTTAATAATATTTATAATGAGAGTAATGATAACATCATATTAATACCATCAGATCGTACTGTTGTACGTTATATAAATGAATCGTTAATTGTGTTATGTCGCAGTTTAATGACTGACATGAATATTCAATGGATGTCACCTAAAGGTGAAATAATTACTAATCAAAAAGGACGTATACATATTGAAGCGGGCACAACAACTGGTAAATATTATTAAAAAAAAAAAAAAAAAAAAAAAACGGCAACAAAATATATTTCAAAAGCAAATTAAATACAATAAAAGTTTGTTAGTTTTATCTAACGATGTTTATAAAACATTTTACATAACAATTAAATGAATATATAACAAAAATTTTGAAAATTATTTAGGTCATTAACAGATTGTTTTACAAAAGTCCCTTGTTTGCAGAGTTGTTGCCCCGATAATAATTTATTAACAAAATTACTTCAACATTAACTTGTGAATGGATTTGGGGCGGTCTGTCTGCTTTGAAGTATTTTGGTTTTTTCGATATTTTAATGAAATTTGATTTCCATTGGTCCGATTTTAATATCAGAACTGATCATTCCGTTTTTTTTTTTTTTTTATAAAAAAATTTTTACTCTCTAATATTATTAAAGTTTTATGTAATAAAATATATTTTTGTTTAAATAAATATTACTTTTTAAAGAGAAATTATTGCTTTGATTTACTTTTCGTTTTCTTTATTTTTTTTCTTTTATGTATTTTCTATTTAATGTCTATACCTTCTTATTGGAAATTCTTACGCTCAAAGATGAATTGAAATTAGTTTTCATGCACATTACATTGACTGATAAAGGCGATTGGACCTGCATTGAGGATAATGGTGATGATAGCAATAATGATGGTGATGATGCTGATAGTAATGCTATTAATAGAAAAGCTGGCAAAACGTTCAACTTAATAGTATATCAAAAAATTACATTCACCGACAATACAACGATAATGACAGTTAAAGAAGATACAAGTGCTACAATATTATGCGAAGTAAGAGGTGAACCTCAACCGAATGTAACGTGGCATTATAATGGACAACCCATTACAATTGATAGTAAGTATATAAAAGTATCTAACACTACAATCTAACATGCACAACAACATTAGCATCATAATGGCAATTGATATTAATGTCATTATGCCAACACCCTTTAACGTACTTCAACATCCTTCAAAGTCCTTCAACATTCAAATAAATCTTATTTCAGTGGTTTATTTGATACAGAAAATGAACAAAAATAATAAAAGAGCAAGCCATCATTAAAATTATCTTATTATACCAAAAGCCATATCATTTTGCTATACAAGTGAGCAAAAATATGTATTGTTAAAAAATTAAGAATTATGGCTAATAATTAAATAGTTAATGCCATCCATCTAATAAAATCAAGTAATTTAACAGTTTGAAATATAAACTTGAGATTTAGATATAAATGGGGTTTCGAGATTTCAATAAGTGTGGCTGAAATATCTTTTCTAAATTTTCAAATAATGTTAAATAAAAAATTTTGGTTCAATTTATATACTAAAATAATAGATTGTTAGGAAAGAGTTCGATCTAAGAGATTTTTTATTAACTTATAGTTTTAAAAATCCAAAGCTACATGAGACTAACTTTTCTTAAGTTTAAGACTGCTAGAAAATTTGGATTTTTTTCAAACAGCTTTTTACATTTTAAATCCGTCTTTCATTATTATTATTAAAGAGAACCATAAGTTACTTTATTTGGTTAAAGATTCCATATTTACATTATATCAATTACATAAAAATGCCTAAAAAAAATTTAATTACATTATATTTTTAATTCGAGCTCGTACATTTCTTTAAAAGGCATATACAAAAATGATTGTAAAAGTACATTTACATTTTCTAATAGTCGTGTCATTATTTATCATATACAAAATATTTTTTTTTTGTTTTGTTTTTGTCATTTTATGTTTCTATCTTTAATTTCGTCTACTTTATTTATTTCACTTATATCTTTCTAATACGCTATTGTTTCAATTTGTTGTTCTTCTTTTACTTCTCTTTTTCTTCTCTTTTTTTTTTTTTTTTTTTTTTTTATTTCTTTGCTCTGACTTCTTATGTCACGTATATGTAGCCAATACATCGAAATATCGCATTTTAGCTGATGGATTACTTATCAATAGAGTCACACAAAATGATACTGGAGAATATACGTGTCGAGCTTATCAAGTTAATTCGATTGCATCTGATATGCAGGAGCGTACTATTTTACTAAAAATTGAACGTGAGTTGTAACATAATTTAATTTCGGAACTCGATTTCTTGAACTTACTCTTCTATTACTTCCATTTCTATTTCTACAATTTATTTCTACTTTTCAACTTTATCCTTTCATACTTTATCAATACAATATATTGTTTTCTATTTTGCTATTGTTGATGTTATTATTTCTGTAACAACAATCTTAATATAGAACTGTTTTATTTAGTTGATATTAAATAAAATAAAAAAGTTTTCTGTTGTTTCTATTTTGTGAGTCTCATTGTAATGTTATTTCCAAACGATATTCAAGTATTGCTGGCCAATATTGTTCTAATAGATTAAAATAAGTTTGCAGTTATAGTTGTACTTTAGAAAATAAATTTAACCACACAATCACAACAACCACAAAGCAACATTAATAACAATACACTTAACTTTTGTAATTCAAAGCATCAATGTCATGCCAAGGCATTATTTGATTTTTTCTTTTGTTTACGGTATTTTAATTTATTTTTTATTTATTTATTTATTTATTTATTTGCAAATAAATAGCAATTTGCAATTTTTGATATTTTTCAAAAACTAATGAAACTTGTGCTTCGAATATTTTATAAAAATTATATCAACCAGATATTAAAAGTGATTTATGTAACTAAATGATTTCTGTTCAATTTTTATTAGAAAAATGTCAGTTAAAGTGAAATTAAGTTGCTTGGAATGGCATAGAATGGAATTAAATAGAATTGAGTGATATTTGCAACTCAATTCAATTCAATTCAATTCAATTCAATTGAATTTTTAAGCTAATTTTGTGGAAATTGTTTTAATTTTATCATGATAATGAAAATAATTTTTTAAATAAGTCTGTATTTAGTGAAACATTTACTTCAAGAAATGTTTTATCTTAAGTAAACTTACAAAAAGGTTTTCGAAAATTTAATGAATCAAATCAAAGTTTTTATAACTCTTACTTTTTACTTTTAAAGAGCTTCAAGCAGCCTCCATGAATTATCGCATGTATTTTAGATATTTTGACACAAAAAGTTCCGAGTTTGGTAGTCATTAAAAAATCTTAGAAATTTATTTGGTTTTAAATGGTTTTAAATGTTCAGTTATTTAAGAACTGGACTGGTGTTATACATAACCATAAGAATTAAGTAATAAAAAATAAAAAGGAAAATGAAAATAAAATATCAGCAACTCTATAAGTATAAGCTGCAACAGCAACAGAAGAATTTCAAAGAAATACTTCATTAACGTTCATTAGTTGATTTAAGTTAGAAGCCCAATAAAAAGAAAATAACTGCGTATGGCATTTGATATTTACCACACAGTGATTAAGGAAGTTTTAAAAAAAAATTTTTTTTTTATTTGTTCAAATTTGTTTTATTTTATTTTTCATTTCTCTTATTACAGTAATTGTTGTTGGTATTCTATTTAGTATTATTTACTCATACAGTTGAAGATTTTAGATTGATTTGCACATTAATTAAAGAAAGTTTTTAATAATAAGATAAGAAAAAAAAAAACAAACAACAAGAACAAAAAAAGTAAGGAAAACAAAAGAAAAAGTATAAACAAATAAAAACATAAATAATGAAGAGAAAAGAAATAATCAGAAAAGGGGTAAAAAAACAGCAGAAACTAGAATTAATAATTAAATTATTTTATATTGAAATAAAAAGTAATGATGGGGCATGCATTAAGCACTTGAACTTTTTAAGTGTTGAGTATTTTGTTAAAATTTTATGTATAAAAGAAAAATACATTGAATTGAACACAAAAAAAAAAGAAGGATTTTCCCTTCCGTTTTGATCTAAGTACAGTAAATTGTTGTAACTTCTCAGTTGAATTAACAGTCTACTTTTTGTTATGTTTATAAATTATAAAAAAATAAATTTTTAATTTTACTAATTTTAAAGTTGAGTTTTGCTGATAAATTAGTGAATTTTTTTCCTAGAAAATTAACCACTTTCATTATTATAAATCATGTTTCATTCTATGCATCCTAGAATTATGCAAGATCATGGTTTTGTAACATGACTGTCCATCCGTCTGTCCATTTGCATTTTTTTAAGTTAAAACTTATCTAATGATTTTAAATTATATTAAAAAAAAAATATTAACTTAAATATTTGTATTATCTTAGATAAACCGATATGGATTTATCCGGATATATTAAAGGAAACATATGCCTTCATAAATGGTACGATAACATTAAAATGTGAAGCCATAGCTGAACCACCAGCTAATTTTACATGGTATCGCAATAAAAAGCAATTACATAATGATCATAAATACTATACAATTGAAACATCAAATTATATATCATTATTACATATACATGTAACAAATGATGACGTTTTTAGTATATATAAATGTAAAGTAAAAAATCATTTGGGTACTATTGAGCGTATAATTGGTTTACGGAAAGGTGAGAAACCGCCAGTACCATCATCTATACAATTACGCGGTTTTAATTCTAATACATTTGATATTATGGTTAATCAGGCACGAAATACGAAACATAATGATAATAGTTACGATAATGACACCAAGGCCAATGATACGCTTATGAAATTAATCGGTTGCCGTATTGAATATTTAACAGAATTGGAGTTTAAAAAGGATTTAGGAAAATGGACAAATGCTAAATATAAAGAGTTTGCTAATGCAGAAGGTAAGTAAAATATAAAGTATAGAATTTTACAAATTTTATAAAAATTTTAGAAGAAAAAAATATTCGCAAAATTTAATGTGTGATCATGTCATACGAAAAACTTCATATAATTTGAATTTTACTTTATGATTATGAAATTATGAATAATTTGGACAACTTCTCAATTATTAAGCTTAAAGAATAACCTAGCTTGAATGCGCGGAACTGGAAGGTAGATTCACAGTTTATTATACTGATAGATTGGCACATACTCTTCGTAAGATGTAAGTTCTTCGGAATGTTAGATTCATAGATACTTTCTAGAACGATTTTAGCTTGTTGGGTAATTGGTGATTTTTAGAGGCATGTATTAGCGCAAAAAAAAAAGAAATGTTATTGAAAATTAATAGAATCGAATGAATTTCATTTATTTTTATTTAGAAAAAGTTTATGATAATTACGCGTACATCGATTTATATATGGACCTTCAATTTGCATATCTGATTTGTTAATCGTTTTAGGCAAAATGGTGTAATATACTTTACAAGTATTTCCCATTGATTATAAAATGTTCATTTTAATTTTATTCTGCTTCATTTTATTTTGTTCACATATTGTTTGTTATGTTTCTTTATGGCGCAATTCTAATAAATTCATATATATATATATATATATATTTGTTTTTGTTGTTTTTTGTTATTGTTGTTGTTATTGTTGTTGTTGTTTTTGTTGTTATTGTTGTAGGTGCCACTTTTCTATTAAACAATTTAGAACCGAACACCACTTATTTGGTAAGAGCTGCATCACGTAATGTAGCTGGCTACAGTGATTGGACAAAAGTTGAGAAATTTCATACGTTGGCATTACCATTGACAACAATGCACAATAATGCTGTTGGCAGCATTTCATTACAACAACAATATCAAAATAACTACGTTTATACTTCATTCATTGGTATTCTCTTAATGATAATTTTACAACAATTGCAATGCATTAAGAGTGTAAAAGGTACTAAATGTAATAGTTGCAATATATTTGAATAGATTTAGACTGTTAAACATAAAGAGAAAAAATCAAAAAAAAGGCTGATGAATGGCAACAACGACATTTGTTCATTGTCATAGGGTCTGTTAGAGTTTAAGTGTCACTTTAAATAGAGAGAAAGAAAAAATTTATCATTTTAAATGATGGTTTCATTTTATATGCGTGTCTGGCTGGCCATGTAGCTATTTAGCTGTATAAGTGTATAAGTGTATATGAATTCATGTATAAGTATATGTATGTGTATGTGGTTGATATATATGTGGGTTGATTTAGGCCATAGAACTTTGACCAGTATCAGTTTTGGTCAGAGCAAATGTTTGCTTTTAATTTGGCCAACATTTCTATTTTCTTCTCATTCATTTGCTTTGATTTCCTTGTTTCTTTTGTAACATTACATTTTAAGACTTCTATCTTTCTCTAACTATACTTTTCATAGTCCACTTTTTTTTTTCTTTTGTTCTTTTTCTTTTTCTTTTTCTTTTTTCTTTACTATCCAATAGATAATATTAGATGATATAATAACTTTATAGTTTTTGTTAAACTTTCTCTTCTTACTTTTATAATTCTTTAAAATTTTAAAGTTTTCAAGTTTTGAAAAGTGTAAGAAACCAATAACAAAGAATGAGAAAAAAGAAAAAAATGAATTTATTATATTTCATAACAATGGCAGTGTAATATTAGAGTAATATGAACATGAGCATAAACATTAACAATAAGTAGAAATAATTTATAGAGCAATAGTAACATCACATACATACAGTTTACAGTTTACAGTTTACAGTTTAAGTTCCAAGTTCATTCATATCAATTGAATGAATGTAATCTAACAGCAGGAACATTTAAAATTGAAGTTAAAGTTTTCTTTTTCTTCTTACCCCTACTTTATACTACTTGTATTGTAGGATATTGCAAATTTATGCAAAAGTTAAAAACATTTAGAAGGGCTTAAGGTATATTGACTATTTAACTCAATATAAATTTTTTAGGAAGCCTTTTCCTCTCTACCATTTAATTTATTATTAAACTGTAAAAGCTAGATTTATAAAGAAAATTAACAATTTTGATATATTGTGGTTATTTTTCATACAAAATATATATGTCAAATTTAGTTCGAATCGGTGTTTTATTTGGAACCTCTGCCATATAACGAATTCTACAAATTATTCGAAATTTATAATGTTTTACTTTTTAATTATTTTCCTAGACTTTGTAATTACTTTAGATGAAATGGTGTATATTGTTTAAAAGTTAACTCCGCCTGACTATAATAATTTTTTAATTTATTTATTTATTTATTATATTTTTTTTTTTGATTTAGATGTAGCACAAATGATTGCTTAGTAGAAAAATCCCAAAGAAATTTCTTCTAACTCTGTTTCATCATATAACTTTTATATTTATATATGTATATGTATTAAATATATATGTGTAGGTGTATGAGCGTATGTCTGTATACATATAAATCATACTTCCTTTTAATAGCATAACTGTATCCTTATTAAGAATCTAAAACTTTTTATATTATTATAAATAGAAGGTAAGTAAGGAGTAGGAGAAAGTGATTTCTTGAAAAAATTATATTCTTTTAGTTTTAAATTATAACAATAAGCATGAACTTAGTAAAAGTTGTACTTTCACATTTTCTTTGCCTTTTTTTTTTTATAATTATTTTATTTTTATTAATAAATAAAAAAGAATAAGACAAACTCTAAATTTCATAAAATTATATCAAATTGAAGTGGAAAAGAATATTAAAGACACAAAGAAATAAATTGAAATAAATTCTTTTGGCATTTTCATTAAAAAACATTGTAAAATTTACAAGTATTGGGTAGTTACTAAAAATCTGAAATGTCTGTTGAAAAAAAAGCCTTTTTGTTTTTATTTAGCTTTTGCTGTGTTTTTTTTTTTTTTTTTGAGAAAATCATTGAAGTCCAAAAAAACTGTTTTAAACAATAAATAAATAAATGAAAAAGAGATATTTAGAAGGTATAACATTAAATATTAAAAATTGTATTAAAAATTATGTTGCCAAATGATTTAAAATATATTTATTTAGTATAATAATTTTTTTAATTATATTTATTGGTAAAAATATATTAGTATACACTTTCTTTTAATTTATTACAATTGCATTAGTTGTAATTTTACTTACCTTTAGAGTTTTAGTACTTTAGTACAAAAACTAGATTGTCACTGAATTATCTAAATTTCATATGACAAGCCAAATAATTATATAAATAAATATAATATAATTTAAATTATTTAAATATAAATAATTTAGTACAAATATCTTATTTCGTACTAAGTGGTTTTTTTTAAAATAATTTTAAATATCGTAAATTAAGTTCCATTAAAATAGTTTTGAATATAACGTTACTTTTATCATTCAGCCAATTTTATATATTTACAATTATATTTCTGAATAATATTCATTTTCAATTATATTATGAAATTTAATATCTTGGTAATATACATTCCTTTTTTTTTTTTGTTTTTTTTTTGTTATGTAGATTTTTTTTGTATTACACAACGGTCATATGACCGTTCAATAAGTTTATAACATAATATGAGAATGTTATTCCAGTGGTAGTATGTTACATTAAAAATGTAATAAATAGTTTATACTGTAAACATATTGAACGACCTACTAGACATGAATATGCATGATTTTGTAATATATTTAATTTTATAATTACATTACATTACATTAAACTGACAACAATAGATTTATATTTTACGTATAAATGAAACAATACAAAATAATGCAGATTGCATATGTTAGTAAAAAAGGTAAAAGATTATTTAAAAAAAAAAAAAATTAAAATTTGACCAATTATAATAACAATTAATACGAAGTGTACTTGTTTCTCACTTTCCTAGACTTTTCTCCACCTAACTCTTTTCTTATCAAATATTATTATAACTTTTAATTTTGGTTATTTATCACAGTTTCATAACAAGCTGCATACAAAAAATACACAATGAAGAAGAAAATGATGTAATGCCTCATTGTAATGTTATAGGAGTTTTTTTTTTATTAAAATAAAAAAAAACAAAAAAAAAATTTATATTTTACATGGATACATGGGAAGTTGAAAATGATGTGGGAAAAAAGCCCAAAACAATAATAAAGGAAGAGTAATAACATAAAGTGCTTTTAAAGTAAAATTTTTACTTATATATATAAATTATTTGTTAAAAATTAATCAAAAAAAAATTTTTATAATATAAAAAAGCTTTTTAATGCATGCCTTAATAATAATATTCATTGAAAGTATTCTACTTGATCGTACAAGATCTCTATATATTTTACAAAATTTTATGAGACATTAAATATTTATTTTAATTAAGAAAAAAAATTACATGAAATCAAAAATTAGGTAAATGATTATTAACAATTTCTGAAGTATCCAGAAGTTTAAAAAGTTAGAAATTGCCTACAAAAGGTTTTGTATGCTACAAAAATTGCTCTTTCAACATATTTTTAATGAAAATTTCTTGTAAAATTTCTTTAAACATTTCATTTAAACTTTTTTTTTATATCTTTCTTTATTAAAACGTAGTCCTCAAAATTGTGTCCGTGTATTAAAGCAAATACACTTGCTACATCAAAATATTGCCTTGTAATGATTTTTACGAAAAAGATGCGATTTCACTAAAATATCTATAAGTAATGAATAATAAAAATTCACAAAGAAAAAATATAACAAAAAATTTAATTAAGAGACAGGAGAACAATTTAAGCTGTTTAATTGTCAATAAATTGTGTAGGCGTGTAAAAATGATAAAAAAAAACAAAAAAGAAACTTTTCCCTTAAAAAAATAAGTATAAGCCAAACAAAAAAATTAAGGGCCAATGAAGGGAAAATATTAATGCCAAATTTTATAAATTTATTGATTAAAAAATAACAACAACAAAAAAATTATTATATATATATATATATATAATAATGAATTTATATAAAATCATTTGATTAAGAAATAAATGAACTATAAAGAAACAATCATAACAATAACAGCAACAATAATAGTTATAAGTTCAATAATATAAATACAAATATTTATCATTCACAGAAAAGATGCTTACAAATAAATTATAAGGCTAATATACACAAACAATAATAACAACAATAACAACAATAACAATAAACCAAATACAAAATTATAAAAAGATAAAAATAATGAAAAACGTTAAAGTCAGCCTTTACCAAATATTTTGAGTATTTTTAGAAAATGACTGAAAACCGAAATTTGTTACTTCATATAAAAGGGAATTTTTGCATTGAAATTTTTAAAATAGAAATTACTCAAAAAATTGTCTCTGAACTATTTAAGTTTCCGAAATAAATCATCATTTAATCATTTTATCTCAAGGTGTGTTCCTTTTGCATGCTACACGTTTTTTTATTCAAATATGAAAATAGTTCAGTCTATTTCCAAGAAAGTGAATTTTTATTTAACAGTTTAGGAAAGTATTTCAAAATTTTGTTTTTAAGGCATAAAATTTGTGATAAGCTCACAAGTTTAGATTATGGAGAATTAATCAGGCAATCCAGAAAACTGGATGGTAGATTATAAACAATAAAAAAAAAAAAGAAAAAAGAAAAAAATCAAAAGCATACAACAAGACAAAACAAATTGTATAATTTAATAATTCACGTGGAAATAAATTTCATATAAAATAATTAATAAAAATGAACGCTACACAAAATTATGAAAATATATATAATAACAAATAAAGAATTTCGTTATTGAAGATATAAAAAAGAAATTTGGTTATTAAACAATGTTGAGCAGAAAGACCATGCTGCGTATTGGTGAGACAAAATTTTTTATAATGTAAGTAAATTTTCATTTCAATTTAAGCAGCTTTGTGAAATTAATCCAAATAAGTATGTAAATTAATCATTAAAAACTTACTCGCATTTAATTTTTTATTTCTTTACTTTTCTTCTTCTTCTTTACTACTATTACTACACTTTGTAATTTCTTTAAAAGGTTTCCTTCTTTTTACTAAACTACCAAGGTATTATAAAAGAAGTTTTTGTGCCCTTTAATTTATTAACTCTAATTAATTGTTAGGCCCGCCCCTAAATAGGGGGGGAGGGGGGGGGGGGTGAAGCAAATCTTTTAGAATAAATATTCTAATAACAATAAAAGAAATTTCTACTAATTTACTTCATAATTCATAACATTTTGTTTTTTTTGTTGCTTTTAATATTATTATTTTTTTTCTTATTGGTTTCTTCTTTTCATATTTTTATAGTGGTTATAAAATAAAAATTTTTTATATGAAATTTGTATGCAAACGGTAAAACAACTTTATGGGAATTAAAATTGAATTTCGCTACAAATTATAAAAGCAGCTGTTGTAAGAAGTTTTAAAAATAATAATTAATATTGTTCTAAATCAAAATTAACTGTCATTAACGGCAACTGGAGCTGATATTGGGGTAAGTGAAAATTGTATTATAAATTTTTTAATGCTAAATATTTCTTACCAAATATTTCTTACTTCTTACTTAATATTATATAAAAATACAAAATCTTATGGGAAGATATATCAAAAATCAGTTTACACAACAACAATAAAACAATTATTTGTCTTTAATGTAATTCGGACAATGCAGTGAGTATTTTACATGCATACCTGCCGCTAAGGCTCAAATGCATGGTACATAAATGTACATAATAAGCGCTAGCGTTGGTAGTTATGTCATACAAGGTGCATGCTACCGTCACGACTAGCTTCCAATTGAAAGCCTGCATTGCATCTTATATACATGGCTTAATCTTTGGTATCTAGATTCGGAGCCTTCCTATTACTCCTAGACTTAGCTTAAATTTGCTCAATAAGCCTACCCAGCTACCCATTTTATTTGGGAGATGGGACCTTGCCCCATAAGCTTATATATGTTTGAACGGTCAACGCCCGTGATGTGGGCATCACAGCCCCCACGAAGCCAATCTCAATATCACCACAATGGGCATATTAAAACTGGTGCTCCTAAGGTACCAAATTAAATTTTTGGATCTGAACTCATGACTCATGGTGAATCCTTATGGTAACGGAACAACAATTACCATCTCATGAGCCATTCCCAGTTGAGCAGGTACTTCTCGGGACTGGTTGATCCCTATGTAATTCGGACAGTTCAATATTTCTCATTATATTGTAGATAATGTTTTTGTAAAAGACTTAAAATTACTTAAATGGAACAGAAATGAACTCAATTAAGCTGTATTATCTGATATATACCAATTTATAAAAAAATAAAACAAAATAAGGGACATTTATGTGGATCTATTTTTAAAAGCACTCAGCTTTAAAGATTAAGTAATCTTGATATCAATTTTCTTTCAAACCTAAAATTAAATGAGCAATTCTCAAATAGATAGAAGAAATTCTATTCACCAACCTATCACACACGTACATTATTAGATCCTTTGAAGTGCAAAAAATTTTTCTATTATACATTGATGCTTTTTCATGGTAGTTTTTTGCTCATGTTCTTCGTGAAAGTTTATTGATTTTATTAATGCTCTTTTGGCAAACATTTTTCTTAATATAACTTTGGTAATGCTGTGGCATTCATGCAATTTCATTTTAAATGCTCCAAAAACAAAAAAAAAATATGTAATTAATAAGAAATTATAAAAAAAGCGCCACTTCAAATGCTTGGTCATGTGGCCAATGAAATGAAATTAAAAATTAAAAGTCATTTTTCTTTTAATTTTTTTATTTTGTTTTTGCATTGTATTATATAAAAATCATGTGGCATACATTTTCCCATTCAACATAAATATCTTTATGCTTTTTGTTTATAACGTATAACACAATGAATGTGAAATGTGAAATGTGAAAAATCGTTCAACAACAATATTATAATTCAAAAATTCTAATGACAATGGCTGTCAGGCAACATCAATATACAGAACTAACAGAATCAGCATAAAAATTCAATCCAACAATGGTAACAAACTGTATGAGTAAATAAATCAAAAAAAAAAAAAAAGAAAAACGAAAACCAAACAAAAATAAATCAGTGAAAAAAAACTATTTGGAGCTTTGGACGAATCTTAAATACTCATTAACTTTTGGTTATGGTTCGGTATATGGGCTTTTATATGGCATGATTTAAACTATAAATTTTTATTTTAAAACAAATATCAAAATGCAGTTGTTCATATTTGGATGCATATTCTCATTTTTGAAAATTTTTTATTAGCAGAAAAATAAGGTTATGCATTTAAATTCTGGCCAATTCAAAATTTATGATATTACACAAATTCCTAAAATGTTAGACATTGAAAAATTATGTTACATTTTAATTAAATGCTTGATTTATTAAAATTGATATAATTGGTAGAAAATACGAAGTAGCAATTGTATTCGAGTAAGCCAGCTACATATTGCTTGTACATGTATCTAAAAAAAGAACAAAAAAAACTTCTTCATTCAATATGTGCTGAATGGAATGTTAAAGCAAAAACAATATTGATGTTTTCTCTAGCCAATAAAACGTTTTGTTTTAAGTATTAAATTTATTGCTTTCTATTCCCATTATTATGATGCGAGTACATAAATGCTTATTAGCATAAAATATATGCATAAATACAATCACTCCATAACTAAATCAAAATAAACAAATAAATTTTTTTAATGAAACGATACAATTTATCGCACATTGAGCTTCATTGTTCTTCCTTTTCTTTTTTTTTTGTTGTTTGTTTCTTTTTTTTTTTTCTGCTTCCAATTTCGGCAAAATACCCTAAAAAATTGTCTGCTTTAACGATAGATTGATAAAAATGACATTTTATTTAAGTAGCATACAAAAAAAATTGTAATTGTCGTTAAATTGGAAAATTTCGTATATAAGTAAAAACTATAAAACTGAAAAAATCTGATCTAAAAGTAGCCATCATATTCTCAAATGTATAAAGTTTTGTAAAATTTTTTTCTAAATAAAATCCATCAATCTTTACTTGAAAAGCAAACATTAGACATAGTAAAAGGAATTTTTAAAATAATTTAATTTAAATTAACAAGTATGAGAAATGATTTCATTTAATTTAGAATTTACGATTTATGATTTTTAAAACATATGCATTGTGCCATAATGTTAGATCTTATTAAAAAGTATGAGTTTTAAAGAAAAAATCCACCAAAAATGGTAAAATAAGTTTTAACAATACTGGTCAAGAAATCATTGATTGAAAACTTTTTACCATCATCATATTATGAAGAGTTATATCATGCTTGAAAAATTCTTGTTATCTCCGTTTATTCATCACAAATTTTCTCATCATATTTGATATGATTGAAAATAATTTTCACAAAATGGTATAACAATTAGCAAAGTTTTTTTTTTTACAACATATGCATAAATTATATTAATTAATTAATTAATTAAAATTTGAAAATTGTATTTTCTATTTCCTTTTAATTACTTTCAAATTTATGCATTAACAAAGTTGATAATATAATGATCAAAATTATTAGGACAATTTGAATTAGTTTCGTATAAAATCAAACGAATGATTTACAATTATATTTTTCTCTTCCATTGTATTCAAAGAGTCAACAACGAAAAATGTTAGAAATTTTTCAAAAACATGTGCCTTATTCGCTTCAACAATACATTGTTCAGTAGCAAAGATACAACCTAATGATTGGCCAGTATGTAATGTTGCCAAATTGATATGATATAAATTGTTACCTTGCAATAATATTGTTAAAGCAATTGAAGATGGTTTCAAACCATTGATTCTTTCTAAAAGGCCTTCATATAAATTTTTTGTAAATAATGGCACATCAATATTCGCACACATATTACAACCTACGGGACGTGTATTTGTTGAAATTGCCGATTTTCTTTTATAATTGCTACATCGAGGTAATTCTAATGTTGGTTCAAAATTACCATTAACCTTTGTTGGTTGTGATGCGCCCTCTTTCTCATCAATTGAGCAACGTGGACTTTTCGATTTCTTTTTCCTCAACAATCTCCATTTACGACGTTTACCTTCGGTTTCAGTTCCAGCTTCTGCTCTTTCAAAATAATTATCCTCCACAGGTGAGATGGGTGTCGTATCCCATTCAATCTGTTCACATTTTAAATTTTTACCGTCTTTTCTATTTTCAGCCTTCTGATATTGCATATTTTTATTATCTTGTTTTCTGGTATTATAGTTATTATTATTTCCATTCTCTTCATACTCTTCACATATTTTTATCTCTGGATATTCGTCTTCTGGTCCATTATTTGAATTACTTGATTTTTTTAATTGTTTATGACACTTCTTTTCCAGACGTGCACGTCTTAATTCTGGATCAACCCTATAATCATTCACTATTTTAATTTGATCATATTTTAGTACAGCATCTGGTAGAGGACCTATAATGCAAGGCTCACTTCTTTTGGCAGGCTTTGCAGAGGTTATAGGTGGTCCTTCACTAACAGATCTATGGCGTATTGAAACATTTGCCGTTTCAGAAAATCCTTTTTGTTTACTTTTAACATGTGAACAATTTTCAACATCATTTTGAGCATTTGGTGGAAGTGCTTGTAAATTTTCAATATTTTCTAATTGTTCTTCAACTTCATCAGGTTCGGAGTTTTGGTTATTCTTCTTTTTAAAGCATTTATGCCGAAAATCCGATAAAAAAGAATTCAATTCGAGCAATTTATAATTTAATTTATCAATACGACTAGTTTGAGTTGGCGGTAAATGTTCTTTCTTGACATGTTCCAACTCTACACTAAGTAAATACATTTGTTTTTCTAAATTATCTATTCGACAACATTTTTCTTTACATGCTTTCACGGACGATGCTTGTGCCTTAAAGTTTACTTCTATTGGCTTTTGTAGAGAATACCTTAAACCTTTCATATTATCTGGCTGCATTGGTAAATTATCTGGCGGTTTTGTATAATCAATCCTTTCCCGTTTGCACGGCTTAATACTTTTATGAGGATGTTGTTTATTTCGGCGAAATGTTTGTGGTTTCTTTACTTCATTCATCATTTCTTCACTTATACATGCCACTAATTCAAATTTGTGCTGTGGTGTAATTTCATCTGACTTTACCGACTCATTATTCGGCTGCTCTGATTGTTTAGATTTATCCGATTTTTTCGATTTTTGCGATTTTTGCGATTTTTGCGATTTTTTCATTTTTTTCGACTTTTCTGACGTTTTCGTTTGTCTCGATTGTCTTGACTCTTGCGGCTCTTCAACTATCCTATTGGGCGGTTGTAAAAAACCAACCTTTCTTCGAGGATCGTCTAATAATTTAGAACTATCGTCGGCGCCGCCTGCACTTAAACGCAGTATATCTGTTAGCGATCGTGTGGCTTTTAATTCGCAAGATGTTGATTCTATCAATTTCTTTAAAGAAGTAGTACTCAATTTATTTACTGGGCCTTGAGATGCTTCATTTAAATTATTATTTGGCTTATCAATTAATTGCGGTAAATTATCTGTACGGTAATATCAAAATTAAATCGCAACAATAAAATATTATTAAAATTAATATAAGAATAAAAAAATTATTATTTTTTTATTACAAAATAGAGAAGAAATGTATGTGATTATTAAGGAGAACACTAAAAGTATTTTATCGGAATTTTCCATTTCAAAAAAAAAAAAAAAAAAAAAAAAAAGGAAGCCCTTGTCAATAAGTTAATTAAGTCTACTGAAAAATATTGTTACATATTTAATCGAGCGTTTCATTAAAACAAAAAATATAGATTTAAAGTGAATTACTTTTCGACAAACAAAGTGCCACCTTTTACAAAATTGGCATATATTTTTAGTTTGCCAAAATAGTGCTTTGTATCGTTTAATTGGTAATTGGTTTTTTTAAAGTTTCTACATGAAGTGGGACTACAGAATTTTTCCTTATTTCATTCATTTTCAATTTCATTTACATTTGGCTTAACGTGCGACTGTATGCACAAATTTTATTACTTCATTTTAAAAGTTGAAGTTTCTAATACAAAAATATACGGATAGACATCAGTTAGTTATTCGGTTATACAGACAAACCAAATCTAAAAATATTACACTGAAATGTTAATTTGTGTGGTACAAAATGTAAAAATTGCTATTTTAATAAAGAGGCATTATGCTGGAAATGTATATCTGCACTTACTGGACCCAGTTTCCGCTTTAAAATTAGATATCGCTGAGGTTATAATATATTTTCCATTGTTATCGGTTCTCGTATGTATCGTATAAGGAAATGTCTTCGAAGAATTACACCATTTTTTTTTTGGCCGTAATGTTATGACAATTTTCGATGGTTCCAATTGAGTCATCAAGTGACTTCTGCATGTATAACAAAAAAAGTCATTAACGTAGAAAAAAAAATTTTTTTTTTAATTTTACCCAGTAATATTTAATTTATTTAAAACGGTTGGGATGCCTTTTCCTATAATTAGTTGATTTGAACTTCTATTACTATTGTCCATTTTGCCGTTTTACCATTTACCGTTTGCCACTTTTATGATATAAAATAATTTTTTTATTATGTTACATAACTAATAATAACTAAGATTTTGATTAACAAAAATTTTTATAAAAAATAAAAACAAAAAAACAAAATCAAAACGGTTATTTAAAAAAAAAATTTGAAATATATTTATAAATATTCTATACCACTCATTTGACATTTCGATAAAAATTCGTATTGCCACGTATACAAAAAGAAAAATTGAGAAAAATTGAGAATTATATATGAAGTTGTCGTACAAAATGAACAGAGTTGATTAAAATTTTCAGAAAGTGTTAAATTTTATGTTTTCTTCAATTGTCGGTATCTAGTGTTGTAAATTAAAATTTTCCTTGCAATTTTTTTCTTGTAAAACGTTTACTACTTCCCCAGTTAAGGGTATGAATAATTTAAAAAAAGTAGAATACACTTGGATTCATTGTTCGCTGATCTGTTTAGAATCGCTTGATTTTTATGCAGTACTTTTGGGCATAATAATGCAACGTTGGCTGATCTGTGCGCTCTCCTTTTATTCAGTTATGATAACATTTGTTTTAACTTTAATTTTCTAATGTTAAAGCAAATGGAATTGATTATGATCACATGTACTTCAACTTTTGCTGTACATTGCTTTTTCTTATTTATTATTGTTGTTGTTAGTGCCTTTGTATTGTATTTGAGTTTCTAATAAAATTAACGAAGAAGTGTTGTTTCTTGTTGGTTGTCTTTAAGTATATTATATGGGCGTCAAATTTGTGTGCAATTGTAACTAATAGACAGCCCACATCGTTCAATCTTCTAAAGTTCCACAAAAGACCGCACAAACCTGTCACATATTTGTAAATGAATGAATAGCGAAAAAATGTGAGAGTGACAAAGATGTACTTAAAACGAAAGAACTAGAATTTATAAGCATTTTAAAAGTTGAATAAAAGATATCAAAAAGATAGAGTAAGAAAAGAAAACAAAAATAAAAATAAATGTTACGTATACGTAGCAAATAAGTGTTAAAATTGTCATAGTATTGAAGTGACTTTATAACAAAGATATTTGTTTTCCTAAAGGTATACCTTGAACATTTAAAGGGAGATGTAAGTGTGCGTCTGTATATGTGTGTTGTGCGTGTGTGTGTGTGCATGTCTGTTTGTTTGTTGGGACTTTGATACAACACAGCTCAAATATGTCTTAAAGTTTAGTGCAGTTCGATTTTAGTAAATATAAGCGAAATCAATAAATGATAAAAGTGGACGCTAGTCGGCATTGTCTATATATATATATATACATATATATATATATATATAGCATAATAGAAAAACAATAGACTGTTAAAGGCAGAAGCCAAGAACACAAAAAAAATAATAATAACTAGCTACTAAAAAAAAAAAAGTAATAACCGAATAGACAATCATATAATCTTGCTGTTTGTTCAAATAATTTCAACTGCCGTACATTTAAATGTATGTACAACTTTATGGGTAAGCCTTTTAAAATCATTGTTGTGGGAAAACCTGTTTCTTTTATTACGACTTTTATTATTATTCACTCTTGTCATTTATTTCTAAAATTTTAATGTTAGCTTCTTTTTTTTCAGCAAAGCTTTTTATATTATTGATTTATTCGAACAATTTTTAAAATGACATAATGCATTAAAAAATCTCTAGAAATTATAGGAAAAAGAAAAATTTTGAAAAAAACCAAAATCTTTTACTAGCTCTCTCAATTCAATTTCTATGAGGATTTAATACTAATTTAGGTAGATTAAAGGTATATATATATATATATATATATATATATATATATATATATATATATATATATATATATATATATGTCATTTGAGTTCAACACTTTAAGCATTATAAAATTTATCCTTTTTTTTAAAGTTTTTCTATCAATAATTTTATGGGAGATTTAAAAATGAGAATATTTACTCATATCGCAAATTATATTGATATACGACGTAAAATGAAAATGCTCTTGTTTTCACCTTTAGATTTTCATTTTTTTCATATTGTTATATTTTTATTATTAATTTTTTTATATACCATATAATTTCATTATATTTCTATTCGATTTTATCTATTTTTCGTTCAAGAAAAATCATTTAACATGTCAGTTTGAAGTATGAAACGCTTTTTACGTGTTGCCGATACTGCTTCTTGTTGCTGAGTGCTTATCACTGACAATAATAAAATTTATGTTAATAGCAATAATAAAATTTTGAAATACGTTAAACAGGATAAGAAGTTAGGTAAACAATAGAAAATTCTCTAGAATGTTCATTTTAAAATTTCCAAAACAAAAAAAAAAAAAAAGGAATAGTAAAACATGACAGAACAGAAGGACATGAAACATACGGCATAATTGCAGGATGATATGAAAAATCAAATGAAATTTAAATATGTTTTAAAAAGAAAAATAAAAACAATCGATTCTCGATTCAAAACTTAGCTCACGAAACTACCACAGTAAATAAATAATAAGAAAAAAAATTGACGTTAATTGATGTAATAAGAAAAAAAAATTGACGTTTGTTGATTTGTTGAAAAATATAAAAAAATTTTTTACTTAATAAAAAATTGCTTGTTGAACGTTTTTCTTTACCTTTTTTTGTTTTTTTTTTGAAACTTATTAAATTATCGTTTTATTTATGTAAATATTTGATAATAATCCTCTCTGTTTTTAACGCTGTCACATGAATAATTTATTGCTTTTGTTGTTGCACGCACTTTTGAGAATTTTTGTGTCAGTCAGTCAGTTTTTTTAATGCCATGTATTTTTATTTCATTGTTTGTCTTATTTTTTACATTTTAAAATGTCACGAGAAAAATTCGTGGATTTTAAAATTTTACTCCCTGTAAAGCTCTAAAACTTACATTTTTCGTAGGGATATATCTGAAAGTTAAGTATTAAAGGAAAGTATTTGTGAAATTTGTAGAATTTGTGTAAACTTCTGACGCAGTTGATTTCTAATTTAGCGATTTATAATCTTGCTATATTTCGTATAACAAAAATTTCTGGAAATTTTTTATATTTATTTGTATAAGAAAATCTATCACAAGCATTTAATAATCTCCAAGAACATATAAAAATTGTCATAATTTAATTTTATTTTATTTTTTTTTTTTTTTAGTAAAATTTTTCATATTTTTCAATTTTTACATAGATAAAAATCTGTACGAATAGAAAATAATAATCATAAAAATGTCAATACAAGATAAGAATTTTTTTTCAACTCTCTTAGATATATCATAATACAATTCTATTAGATTATATTTTCTATGACCTACTTTAAAAACTATCAATATATTAAAAGCAGCATTGAGGTCCTGTCAATCTCTTGACATTAAGACATTTATATAAAAAAGAAAAGAAGCGTAAAATAGTGATAGAGTGATAGAGAGAGACTATAGAGAGACATGTTCTTTCATATTCTATTAAGCATTGATAAATATAAAACATAATTTAAAATTGTCAATTATTAGATGTTCTTAAATATATGTGCCATACACATGGAAGCATGCATGCACAATTTCAAATATAAATACATATACAGCATTGCAATCAATCATTATTTATATAAACATTTTCTTTTTTCCTTCTCCTTTTTATTTTTATTGTTGCTAATAAATGTTTTTTAAAATGCGGGTAAAATATCTCAACTATACGTTTGGAAAATAATGTTAGATTGTTAAATAAGAAAAACAAAAAAAAAAAAAAAATAGAAACAGGTAGAATAGCAATATAATCTTATAAATGAAATTGTATAAATTGATATATATGTGGTGATGTATATGCGTGTGTGTATTCTAGGGAAAATTTCAAAATCAATTACATGCCCAAGTAATCTTAAGTTATCTAATCCTATAAACATTATATAAGAAAGTTAAGTATGACAAATGTATAGACAGACAGACATAGAAACTAAAAGTAATATAACTATTATTATAATAAAAATGAAGAAATAAAACCAAATTATGCGTAAGATGTATAACTTAATAATGGTGTTCAGTATAAAAGTAGGCCTCTGTTGTTAGTGTACGGTTTCTTGGAACCTTTAGCAAGTTGAAATTGCATATGATTAGATTTTTTAAGGCAATTGCAATTTTTTAAAATATCTTTCTGTTATATCACATTTGACATTTCATTTAAAATTTTTTTCATTTTTCAAATGAATCATTCGTGCATTTTAGTAATTTAAATTAACATCTCGTTATCCTTAACTTAATTATTCATTTTAAAACCTTTATAAAGCTTTCACATTCTTGCAATAAGTTTAAAGTATTTGATTTCGTTTTTTATTTTATTTTATTTAATAATTATCTTTTGTTATCCATTATAAGTTTCTTAGCATATATTAACATTCTTTATTAACTTATACTGACATTTGTTATCCTTTTTCTCTTGCACCTTAGCTTGTTCGTTCATTTTGCAATAATAATTTATAAATCTTGCCTTTATAATCCTTTAAACTTTTTTGAACACTTTTTTTATACTGCATCTTTTATAGTGCTACATAAATATATACATTTTTATCCTTTAAAGCTACATTTTTAGTTATATTTTTTATATCTGACAAAAATGTTACGCTATGCCTTAGAACACGCTATTTTATTTAAATAAATATTTCATATTTGTTTTTGTTTTAATTTTTAATTTTTTTTTTACCTTTACAGTATTTTTTCAAGGATTTTCAATTTTTTTTTTCAACTCAAGTTTGTTCAATTCACTTATTGTATTATCCTTAAGTAACGTTTATTATTATTTAGTATCTTTACATGTACATTTTCATTTCCTTATTATTATTCGTCTTTATTATACTGATTTGAGCCCATCAACCTTTAAATATATTCATTCTAAAGCCTACAGTATTTGCACTTAATCATCCATGCGCTTTAATCATCAATTATATTTAAAAAGTATGCTTAAAATTAAGTCATTCTTAAATATAAACTTCTGTAGAATTATACAAAAGAAAAATGAATTTCAGTTTTCCTTTCAAATGTACAACGTTTCAAGATGCTTTTATTCACTATTTCCAACAAGTCCATATAAGAGATTAGTTTCATAAATAAACATTAAATAAATATGGTTTTTTAGCTGGATATTTTTACAAATGATCAAATATAAACGGGAATTTGCTTATACTTTAAAAACATAACAAAATAAATGTGAAGCCATTTGAAATAAATTGACATATTGTTGTTAAGCCTCTCTGGCTCAAAAAAATTCCTAGTGATTGTTCAAAGTTGTTTTTAGTGTGTTTCTTTTTAGGTTTTTGAATGATTTTCAAAGTGTTCTAAAAAAAAAAAAAAAAAAAAAACAAAAATGTCATTTTTCAAATTTCATATGATTCCGAAAATAAAGTGAGAATCACAAAAAAAAAACATATTGACTTGAATATACATTAGGCGTACAGACAGATAGACAAGCTTAAATCATTTCAGAAACTGATTCTATTTAAATTGCCATAATAAAATTGGCATTTTAATAATTCTTCACCGCAAAAGCTGTTAAGTAAAAAAGTATTTAAAACAAAAAAAATGAAGACAGTTTGAAAGTTTGAAAGTAACAATAAAAGCAATTTCATGTAAAACCATGAATGAATAAAAAAAAAATTATATGAAAATATTAAACTAACAAATAAGCAAAATGAATCTTAAGGCAGGTGCATATAAATGCATGTATGGACAAGCAAATGGAGATTACATATGCATAAGCAACAAGTTATAAAATTATATTTATTGCAAAATATGTTTGTGTTATATTTTGTGTGAATTAGTATAATCAAACATTTAAGCAAATCAACAGATTCTAAAACAAAGAAAATCAAAAAAAAATTTTTTTCATTCTATCTCAAAAAACATTGTTGTGGGCTTCTTATTGAAAGAAAAAATACAAAAAAAAATATTAATACATTTTTGTGGCATTTATTAGCAACACCAACAACAACAACAACAACAATAAACGTTTAGTTTTATAAAAATCTTAAAAATAAGGCAAAGAAGTAAAGTTAAAAAGTCGAGCTGAATAATTTTATGAATTTTTGTTATGAATGTAAATGATATCGGTTTGTTTGAATTTTACTACTTTTATATAAAATATGCTTGTGCTTAGATTTTAAGTATGTGTGTAGATTATATGTATAGATAATTTGATTTAAGTATGAATTTTAAATTTCATAAATAATTGTACTTAAAATTTGTGTTAAAGTTGTAGAAGTTAAAGTTCTGCCATCAAATCAAAATAATCTTCATAATAATCAGTAAACAACATACAGCAACAATAACAGTAACATACATAACAACAACAAATAATAATTATATAAACAGTAATAATAATAATAATAATAATAATTTTGTTCATACATTTACAATTGTTGTTTACATTAATTATTGTTTACATTTACATTGTTTACATTAAGTAATTTTTGGGGGTTTTCTTTTGTTTTCAGTAAGATATAAATAAAAGCATGGCATTACGTAACATTCAACAAAAGCCGGAAATTAATGCTTTTCAAAATTTTTAAGTATTAAATTTTATACATATACTAAATACGTTGATTATTAAGCTTATTATAACTTTGTAAAAATAAACAAAATTTGGTTAATAATGATAATAATCAGAAAGCGTTGGTTTTTCTATTTTAAAAACTCTTCAAAATTAAATGAAAGTGGAAATGGAAATTATTCATAAAATTAAAGTAATAAAAACTGGAAAATTAAAAAAATGTTGGCTTTCTATTTGAAACAGAAACAGAAATGTTTCGTTTTTAAAAGATTACATTCATTTAGGCAATAAATAAATAAAAGACTAAAAAAAATCTCTTAACTAACGAGATCTGTATAAAATTTTGTATTATTTTAGTTATTTAATTCATTTATCAATCTGTGCATTTCTTTCAAAGCATTTTAAAATCACATTTCCAGTGTGAAAGTGGCCAGCAAATACAATTTAATAAAGTAAATAATTTTTTTAATTTTTTTTTAGTCATAATTACATTTGATATCTACATGGATTTATTGATTTTAATTTTGTATCTAGTTGTCCAAAGTTTGTATCTGTAACGTGTATTTTATTTCAATTTCTAAATTAAAAGCTAAAGTAAAAATTTTGATTACTTTATTTTTATATAAATAAAAAGCTTGTAATGAAAGTTCGCTAATTGTCTGGAATTTATAAAATTGTTACATCCTAAGAAATAGTTATCACATTCACCACAAAAAAAAAAAAACAAGTTTAAAAAATTACTTAAAAATTTTAAGCTTAAAAGTCTATTTCATTACACATTAAAGCAAAAAAGATGAAAAAAAAACAATTCAATTATTTATTAACTTTTTATTAAAAGCTTCAAATGCCTTAAAGTTAAATTCGTACGTAGTTGCCAGCTTACATTATTCTCCAAGTTTTAAGGTATTAGCTTTTTAAACTGCAAAGCTAAGAAACATTTTACAAGTTTTAAGAAAAAATTTTTTAAGTAACTAAAAACTAAAAATTTCCGTTTAACTTTTTTACACTTTCGTTATGAAAAAATTTTCTACTGAAATAAGTTCTTTTCAAATAATTTTGCTCTTCTTTTTCCATAAAAAAGCTTCAAAAGTTTTCATCATCAGTCATTCCCAAATGTTTTCTTGATTAAATGTAGAACTTTTTTATGATTTTGTTGTTGTTGATATTTTGCAATATGCGAAAAAATGATCAAAGATCAAATGCATAAAAAAATGTCAGATAAAAAAATATGAAGCTTTTATTATTTCCTTAACTTAAGTTTTGTTGAAATTAACATTACAATAATTCTTTAAGTAAATAGAAATTATTTAATTAGATTGTTGTTTATGTATATTCTTTTAGAATTCCTCTCAATTACTTAAGAATTTCATAATTTCATATAATTTATACTTTACATTTTATTTTGATTTGTTGTTGTTATATTTTGACATAAATAATAAAATTATTATACGTTTATAACTAAAAATACATTATGGTTAGAAATGATTAAAACAATTTTAATCCGTTTTAGTGGCACTTTATGCGATGCTTTAACAAAAAAGGAAAAAAAAAATATGTTAAGCTTGGTAAAAGTAGAAAAGTAAAATTGAATAGAAATGAAAAAAACTTTGTAATTGTCAATTATAATGGAAGAATTTAGGTCGAATATGTATAAAAAAAATCTCCATGGATTCAATGGACTTTTAAAAATAAATTATGTCGAAATCTTTTTCACCATTTATTCACATAAAATTTCACATTCATTTTAATAGACTTCTTTTTTTTTTTTTCTTTTTAGTTTTAGTTTTCATTTATTTATGCAGTTTTCTTTTTATATTTACATGAGTTTTTAGTTTTAGATATTTTCTGTTAGAAAATTAACTTTTACATTAAAAAAAAAAATTAAAAGAAAATTCCAAAGATTTTTTTATATTCATTTTTTAAGTGTTGCATTTTTAAATTTCTTTCTTGAATTAAATATTGATTTTATGCCACTTAAGTCACAAAAAATTTTTTGATATTTTGTTATATTTTATATTTGCGATTATTAAGACAATAATTGAAATTATACGCAAATATATTGGAAAATTATTTTTTAGAATTTTAAATGTATTTATTATTTCATACAAATATATAATTTCTCTATGAGTTTTGAATTTTTAAAAGTGAAGTTTTTTTTTAGTAAATTCCTCTTTTACAAAACAATTCTGATTATGATAGTCTTATAGTTCAGTGTAGTTTTTGGGTGATTTGCAAACGTGTCAAGGACTTTGGACATGCTAACTTCTAGTACTCATGATTGAGCTTTTAATTCATTTTTCATTTTTTTTTTTATGCAGGAAATATTTGTGATATTTTTTGTTTTATTTTATTTTTTATTTTAAAATCATTTTTGTATCGTTTTATAAAACTCAAATATTAATGAGTTTTACAAACTAAAAAAAATTTGTTTTTATATATTTTATATTTTGAGGGCATAAAAAATGTGAATATATATTAATTTTATGTAAATTACAGCAATTTATTTAATTTATTTAAAGGCAAAAAACAAGAAAATTTATTTAGAAATTTTTACAAATTTCTTAAGCAAAGTTTATTTAGTAGTTAATAAAAAAAAAATTTAATTTAATTTCTTTCCAACAAAATTTGTTGGAAAGAAATTAAACTTCTTTTCATTTACTCTTATTAGATGAATAAAAAAATTTTTGAAGTATCAATTTTATGTGAAGTGTAACAAAAATTAACTAAAATTCTAGTTGATCTAAAACGCTAATTCAAATAAATAAAAATAAGCATTCAAGTCAACTTGAAGCCAAAAATTGAAAATTGAAAATTAAATTAAAATAAATTAAAGTTTTTTAAATTAAAGTCCTTTTGATATATGTATTAATACTTTATCTGTTTAAGTGATTTAAAAATTCTTAAGCTTTATAAAGTTACATCAATACAAGTTGCTTTTTTTTTATTGTTTTAATAATGATTTATAATAACAAAAATTTTATTTATATGTTAACACTTTATTGATTGTACTCTACCAGTTTTAATAATTGCATTATGATGTGAATGCAATAGAAATAATAACAACAAAAGAAACATGTTTTTAATTATGTCTTATATAACAACTGAAATTGGATTAGATTTTCTAAAGTGAAAATAAACAAGTGATGCAAGTGAACAAGTGAAAATAAATCAAAACAATTTAATAGGCTACATATAGTCAAGGGCATACAACAAGAACCATTCAAATGATGATCCCCAAATTACTGGTAATTCGATAAGACATACAAATTTTAATTTAATTATTTCATGTAAAGGTATTGTTGACCTGATTTCATTTATGTGAATTTAAAAATTTTTTAAGGTAAATATAAATCCGTTATGAATTTATTAAGGCTGTAAATTTCGCTTATCAGCGTACATAGAACGTATATACCACCCAATTTTCTTAGTTAGCAATAGATATAAGCATAATAATCTTCCATATTAAATATATATATATTTTCAAATATACAGCGTTCATTTATTTGCAAATTCTCAAATGTCAAAAAATTCTATGCATATAGAACATAATAAAAATGTCACCTGTATTTTATTAGTAAAAATTTTATATATATGTATAGTTAGTTACAACATATGGCACACATGTAAACTTATGGTCATTGCCGAGCTGTCATGTATTAGATTACATTTTAGTGAAATGTAATTTATAGAGTTGTAAATGTTTATGTTGATATTCAAATCAGTGTCCTTATACTTTTTTCTGTATGAATAGACAGACAATTTCATTTAGCTCGAACCATGGACATTGGCCATAAATAAAGATGATATAAGAACTAAGTTCTTCTATTTTTTTATACTTGGATTACAGTGCTGGGATTGGAATAATTAAGTAACAGTTCTAAATTAATATACCCTAAGTAGCTCATATCTTTTACATTGAGTCAAAGTCAATGTCAAAGTAGTGGCTCAAATTTCCTACATAAATTATAATAAAGACAAAACTGAGAAATTTCTTTTGGCTCTACTTTAATGAAGTTACCTTTCACTGGGAGTTAGTTTTATGCTTTTTTTTTTTTTTTTGAAAAACGTGAACTTATAAAAAATTGTAGTGTGACTGTTAATTATTTATAATTTGAAAATTTCTTTATCTTCCTATTTATAATTTTATATATTATTTCATTCAAGCAATGTCTATATTATGAATTATATCTAATAAACATGACCAAATGGCATACAAATTATATTAAAAGTATGAATTCAAATAATATCACATTAATATGTAAATTATATTACGGTTTTTTGTATTCCCCATTTACCAAAAAATATTTAACTGCTTTTGCACATTATTATCAAATTAATATCATAAAAGGTAAAAAAATTAAAGCTAAGTATTAAAGCTAAGGCTAAACATTATTTATTACGATTCTATGGATTTGATTTGCCTCAAAAATTGTCCAATGCATGGACAATATAAAAAAAAAATTTCTATTACAATATTTAAGGAAGGTGATAAAAAAAAAATAAAAATTTAAATAGAATTTACAATGGGCATGACAAATACATTTGAATGAATATCGTAAAATTATAAGATTGAAATAATCAATAAAAAGTAGTATTTTAATATTTTTTGTGGGCATGGCTTTTGTTTAATTTATCTAATTTTCATGAACAATTTTTGATATCTGAAAATCTCAAACAAAAAAAAGCACGTTTCGAAATATCTAAATCGATATAGAATTAAAATATTTGAGGCTTTCTTAGGATCTGTTGTAAACGTTTTCATAAATTGAATATATCTCTAATATTTGAGTGTTGCATACAATAATTTCCAAGAAATTTGTGGTCTAATTAAAATTATAATAATATATTAATTTCTTAGGGTGAGCAATAAACGAAACATGATGAATTCTCTGATACATGAAATTATTGAAATAATTAAGCAGATAAATGTTATAATAAAATTTTTTTTATAAAGTTTACAATTATTGTATGATAAATTGTAGCAGAATTGAGAAAATGAATAACATTTTAATGAACTATTTCCGATTTTTTAATAATCTAAAAAGAATAATGTAGAAAGGCTTCAATATTTTAAATGAAATGCTTTTTAAAATTTTGTTTAATAGTATAATTGAAAATGAAAAGATATAAATTTTGAAAATTTAATTAAATATATTTCAATAAGCAATCACTTTTGAAAATAATTCATTTATATTTTGTTTCCTTTATTTATTTTATATACTTATTTGTTTATTATTGTTTAAAATTAAATAAAGAGATTTTATTTCAGGCTATTTTGAATTAAATTACCACTTAATGCTGCAATGCAATTCCTACACTATTAAAAGGACAAACATTCTTAGTTGCATTATTGCATTATTGTCATTATAATTATTTTACACTAACTATTGCCTTAAAGGAATATGCCGAAGGATTGAATTTCAAAAAATAATAATCATCTAAATGCTAAACACTATTTGGACGAAGAACCATCATATGTTTATCAATTAAATTAAAAAATGCCTTTAGGATCTTATGTAAATTTTTGTTAAAAAATTTATAAAATTCTTCAACGATTTTATGTAGCAATACTTTTTTTTTCAATACGGTTACATAAAGAATTGTCAACCAATTTAGGCTATTTCAATAATTTATTTTCGAAAAAATCAAAAAAAAAAAAAAATTTATAAAGCTACTGAAATAATAATCCAAAGAAATAACTATGAAGGATTTCACATTTTTTAATCTGTAACAAGGCAAGTGGTACAATCTTTTACATTCTATTAAAGCATCTAATGCATATTAAAATAATTGTATTATATCAATTTATGTTATTGCAAATAATTACTATAACCTCTGCTCACTTCTTTCATCATGGGTTGTCACTTTCTGGTATATTCAAATAAATTATAAAAATGTGCCGTTAGAAATAAAATAAGCGAAGTTTTTATTGAAATTTCTCTTTGATAGATGCATGAAACTTATGCTTGTACAGTTATAAAAATTTATAACTGTTTAGAGTCGACACTTTATTACCCTACAAAAGTTTGCTTAATTCACTTTTAAATAAAATAAAATGAAAATTAAATTAAGTAAAGAAATTTAATTTTTATATTTTTTACAATTTTCATTTTATGAAAAGGCAACCTAAAAATGCATCTTTTTTAAGCCTAGTTTGGTATGCTTAGTAAGCATGTTAAGTAAATATTTTATGAGGCGGTTTGCTTTTGACATATAATAAAAAAATCTAAAGATCTAAAGATTTAAAGACCTTTATCATTTTTCAAATATTTAGACTTTCGAAGGACAAATTTTTATATTTCAAATTATATCAAACTATCTCAAAATTTGTACATTAACAAATTTACAGGAAAAATAATTAGATAGCAAATAATTCTGAATCGATCTGTATCTAGTCTAGTCTAGTGTAGTGCATATTTTTGAATTTTTATACTTTTGCTTAAAATTTGTTTCTTCGTAAAAAATTGATAAATACTATTTTTTTGATATTTTTTTGGTTGTTGGTTTTTTTTTAGTGCTGGTAGGTGTTTAAAAATAGTTTTTATCACTAACTAGCGCATATTTGATGAAATGCCTTTTTTTTTATTATTATACGTATACGGCAATAAACTCTTAACGAGAAAGAATATAAAATCAAACAAATTGAATTTTAACAGTTATATACTTACGAACTTGTGCGCACTTTTTCTTTTTATTGTGAAATAAATAAATACGCAAATTTATAGTCAAGTATATTTTTGTTTATTTTTTTTTTATGAAATTTATATTATTTACTTAAACTAAGTGCAATTTACTTTTAAAATGAATTGTTTGTGTGTGTGTGTGTGTGTTTGCTTATCTATTGTTATTCAACTATGTTTTCTATGTTTGTTTGATTTGGTCAACAATTATTATAATATATATTGTATAAATAGGAATTTTATAAAAAAGAATTTTTTTAATTGATTTTGTTGTTGTCTAGAAAAAATTTACGGGAATTGTGGAAAGTGCTGTTAATTATTTCCTCTTCTTCTTAATTAATTTTTTGGTTCTTTTTTTTTTTTTTTGTTTTTAGCTATATTTTTTATTTTTTCAATTTGGTTGCCCTTTTTTTCTAGTTGTTGTTATTGTAATATTGGACCTAATTCAGGTATATATGATTTAAGTTTCTATGATATTTTTACTGTTGTTGTTGGTTCTTTTTTTTATTTTGTACATAATTATCAAGTTAATTGAATTTTAGTAAAATTGTGTAGGAAATAAAATTATTTTTCATTTCATCATCTTTTTAAAATAATTGATTAATAATTGATGTTGTTGTTAATATTGTATTTTGTTATTGTAAATGATTTTTTATTAAAATTTTTTTTCCTATTTTACTTTACAATTATATTTGAATTAATTAAAAATAATTTTAAAAAAAATTATAAAATATTTTATTCTCAAAGATAATTTGGTCTTGAGACACAACATAAAAGGCTCATATTTTTACATATATAATTGTTACGTCCTTTACTTGGCCATGATTCATTATTTTCCAAAGCACTTTGGCGTTCTAATGTTTAGATAAAATAAAAGTAAAAATAAGAAATTAAATATTAAATTGAAACGAAATGTTTAAAATGAAAATGAAAAAGGAAAAGCATAACATAAAAAGAATAAACAGCTGTGAAATAACTTACCAAGATATGTCTCATGCTGTGGCATAAATTCTTGCATTTCCGATAACATTACAGCCATATCCTGAGAGTCCTTTGTAATGCTACATAATTCCTCTTGATTGAAATCTGGCGTTATCTGCTTACACAATAATATTTGACTTATAACATTACCAAGATTTGAAGGCCCAGCACGATTTTCTGTACAACAAAAAAAAAAAAAAAAAAAAAAAAAAAAAAAAAGAAAAACAGAAATTAACAAATTGGAAAAGATGGTAAGCGGTATACAAAAAAAAAAAAAAAAAAAAACAAGAAGAAACCATTGACATTAAAGTTTGATTTTTGTTTTGCTTTCAGAGAAAAAGAGTTAGGTGGTGAAATTTTTGTAATGATGGTAAAATGCTTTTCATTTCTTTTCCTTTTGCTTTTGCCTTTATCTATATAATTAAACAACGCTTGGGGATATATTCTAGTAAGAACAAACAAACAAAAAAAAAAAAAAAAGATAAAGAATGATAAAGATGGAAGGGCAAGTTAAAACACGTAATAAGAAAAATTCTCATGAAAACTTTTTCTGCTACGCTTTTGTTTTTTATACTTTTTTTTTATTGAAATAAAAAAAAAAAGTAAAAAGAAAATTGCATGCAGCTTTATTTTCAATGAACCCGTATATCACGCACGTTTCACATTTTTGAGTCGATTTTATATATTATTCATTTAATTTTTTTTTCACAATTTCTTTTCATTTTGTATATTTACAAAAACTGCATAAATAATAGAAGTAGAAAAGTTTATTTTTATAATAAATATTAAATATGAATACAGTAAAAATCTTATAGATAAAAATCATGGTTAAATTTTTGGTTTCTTTTTTTTTCTATCATATAAAGTTTTTTTTTTTTTGAAAGTGAAGTATGTCTTAAATTTGATATTGATGAGAATTTAGGCTTAAAAAAATTTTCAATAAGATGATTTTTTGTATTAGAGATTTACTTGAAAATAAAGCTTCTTTAAAATCTTCATTCATTTATTCAGAACTGACAGAGAAAGATTTTTATTGGCTAAGTGAAACATTTTTAACCAAAACATAACCTACAAATAAATCCCATCAAAATATTGCTAAAAAATATCTCAGTAAATTTGACAATGAAGTAAATGAATTCTGTAAATGAATTCTGTGAGCTTTGTTAATCTGGCTTAAACTATTAATTGTCAATTCCTTTACATCAAACCAATCATTAATAACGTCAAGTCCACTTAATTGTTAATTGTTAAAAGATCAAAAAATTTTTTTGTTAAGTAATTGATGTGTCATTAACTTAAATTTATATTGAATGTAATTAAATTGCTCATAATGATTTACAATTTATTAGCGACGTTTGTTTTTGTTTAATTTTTACTTTAAAACTTATTTACAAATAATTTTTCATAGATAATATGTGAAAATGATAAATAATTTTGCGAAATTTACTTACCATAATAGCCGGACATATCCATTGGTACTACTTGTATGAGGCGATAACTTTTCACTAATTCACGTAGAAATAATTGTGCCATATAAAATAATAAAACCAAATGTGGATTGTCTGTTAATATGCCATCGGCTGTGGCACTATAATTTTATAATAAAATAATAAAAGCGAGTTAAAACAATAAGAGAAAAAAAAGTCAAATAAAAATAAAATATATGATATAGAAATTTTTGTTTTAAAAAAGAAAATTACAAACTTTAAATAGAAATTGATTTTAAATTCAATTGGTATTGAATTGAATTGTTTAATTCTTTCCAAGTTTTATTTGCTGTTTTGTTTTTTTATATTTATTATTTTATCGTACCTTTTGACTTGTGGCATTAAAATTTGATGAGTATGCTTGAAGGCCTCAACACAAGTACGCCTTAATTTACGAATTTTTTCACGTAATTCGGGGCAGTCTTTTGTTTGGCCTACATGTATTAAGAGATCACGAAACAAGGCCAAATTACTATTGATTTCGACAATGAGCTGAAAAATACCAAGAATAATATAAAATAAAAAGAAAACTAAATAAAACACTATAATAAAGTGAAATATTTTGAATATGATTATCTTCTAAAAAACAAAAAAAAAAAAAATAAATCACACTTTCAAGTTTTGTACATTTCCTTTTTCCTTTAGTAATAAGTTAAAGCCAAAAAAAAAAAAGTTTCTTGAATAGAAATTGAAAAGAAAATTTAAAACTTTTGCATTTCTTTTATACTATATTTTTCTTAAATTTTTTTTTCATTTTTATAACTTAGAAATGACAATGCCAGTCATGAGATTCTGCTTAATGGATAAGCCTTATCATTCAGCAATATTTCAAGAAGAGTTTGCTTAGGCAAGAATAAAGCAATTAAGAGCCGATATGGATATGCAGGGCCGCTTAAAAAGATTTCTTTGCAATATGTAAAGATTTTTTACCGTGATTAAAATGTAAGAATTAAAAAACCTAAAGTTACACAAAAGAAGAAGAAAAAGACAAAAAAAGTGAAAAAGAAAGGAAATGAGAAAAAGTTATATTCATTTATGACAAAATCAAAATTGGATAGAAAGTTTTGTTAAAAAGTAATCAAAAAATATTAAAAATGAAGGGTAAAAAAAAAAATTTTTTTTAATGCAATTAAAGCGAACAAAGCAAGGATCATTGCCTGGATAAAATTTACAAAAAAAAGTGAATGGTTCGAGTGATGATACATGTATTTAGACATCACGTAATACAACATAACTACACTCAACTCTCATATAACACAAAAAATTTATACATCTTATCCTGAAAGATACTTAAAATTAGTAAAAGTAGTAGAGTTGTTCATACTTCGTTTAAATAAATATACTGGTAAGTAGAATAATTTTCTTTATCTTATATAAAATATTTTACACTTCAAATACAACCATACAAAATGTGAAGCGGTCACGTTTCGTATGAATGTATTTAAGTATTTTAAGTAAATTTTATTTTATTTAAATTTCATTTTTTATGGTCTATAATTTTTCAACCTAAATTTCAATTGTAAAATATTTATAGAAAATGTTGGCATAAATTCGAGAAAAATAGGTTTCAGCTTTGAAAAATGTATTTACATAATTAAATATCACAACTACTTGACATAAAATTTTTTTTTGCTATTACACGATTTTTACATCTACAACAAAATGTGAAAAATTTTAGCCCGTATTTCACCAAATCACAATTTTTGCAATCGAGTTTTGTGAAATGTTTCATGAAAATGAGTTGACTATAATATTATGCCACATCCCTTGTGTTATATATGTAAATATGTTGAAATTTTGGCATTGATAAAGAATTTATGTTGATGTTATGTTCATCGAGCCTTAGCATTAGTATTAGCCATACGTGATGCAACTCATTATCTAAAAGGTTTACGTGATGACAGTTTAAATGAATTTCTCCTTCCAAAACACATTTATTATTATTTTTATCTAATATTAAATATATTAGATTATCATAAAAAATCCATGTCTTACACTAACGGTACATATATAAAGATGCAAAAAGTTATATTTCCTTTGCAAGACGCATACGTCTATCTATGATACCTTTAAATTTAGGTCATAGGTTTACATATGAAAATATACGTTAGAGGGTTGAATCAGTATTTTATATATTTATTGTTCATATATAAAAGAAATTTAATCTAAAAGTGAACTGATTTTTATGGATCAGTTCACAGTTCATTTCATACCATTTCATTTCATTCACTTTTTGAGGTAGTATAAAAAATTTCTTTTTTAATTTTCTGAATTAAAAAAGAAATTCTGTGGTCAAGAGAAGAGTGCAAATTACAAAGGTAGAAAAAGAGAAATAGAAAGAATGTATATAAAAAAAAAAAAAAAATTCTAAATTAATTTATAGACATTCTACTCAATTTCAATTTTCTTTTTCGTTGGTGACAAAATCATTATGTGTTACTAAAAATGTTAATTGAAGTGATTTGTTTAAAAAGCCAACAAGAAGAAAAATAGATAATTTAACAGCTTGTCGTAACAGTTTTGTAACTTTTTACATTTTTGCCTCTTTTACTTTTGATTATGCTTCATTCACTTATCTACTGATCCTGTTAGTCTTTTATTTTTTCTGTATTTTTCAAAATAGTATTATCTTATTGTCGAAGTTTAATAAAATCAGATATCAAATCAAATCAAATCAAATCAAATCTGTACAAATATTTGAAGTTTCTCTAAAAGGCTTAAATTTCTGACTGCAGGCTTAAATTTTCTTAATACGATTTACAGAATGGAATGTTTATTTACATTCGTTTATAATTAAAAAATATTTTACATACTTAATAGCTTTTTATTGAAGCAAATCTTTAAAAAAATATCAGATCTAGTGGAATGATTCAGATAAATCCATTTATTTAAGTCTTTTGTCAATTAAAATTTAAAATTTTGAAAAATCATTTCATTTTCTTTACATTTAACTTGATTTTTTGAAAATTTTAATTGTATAAGGTCAGACATGATCTTAGTTATAAAATAAACTATCTCAATAAACAGCAATAATTTCACTTGTTTGAACATTCATTTTTACACGTTATTTCATGAATTCTAAATGCATATTTTCTGTTAACTGTTTATTTTTCTTCTCGTCTTCTCGTTTAAGTAAAATCACATCATTTTCTTTCGCATTTTATGACTTTCTAACTTAATTATGAGGTTAAATAGATATTTATTGCCGTTGTGCATACAACACATTGAAAAAAAAATTTTTGTAAATGGCTATCAAAAGAAAAAAAAAAAAAAAAAAAACAAAAAAACATTGTGTTACATTTAGTTTTGTAATATAAAAATTAAGATTTATGGGATTCTGTTTGTCTGTATTTTATCATAAAAACTTTCTTAAATTGAAAATTATGTCAAATAAATACTAAATATAAAAGCTGACTTTAATGAAAATTAAAAAGAAATATATAGAGACTAATTTATTAAATTCTAACGTTTATTAAAACAAAAATCTTTGTTAAACCGCAATTAAGGTTTAACTAAAAATTTGTTTTGAATTATACTTCAAGAAGTTTACCATTTTTTATATTAAAAAAGACTGAAAATTTCGTTTCTAAAATTTCCATATTTTTAAGAATTACAATTTTTATGAAACGCAACCAGTTTAAGCTGAAAAGCAATAAATAAGCAATAAATGTTCGAAAGTTACAAATTTTTGAAATTATATGATTTGATATCTTTCGTAATGTTTCATTAAAATTTATTTCAAGAAAATTATCTTTCTTTGCCAAAAAATGAAAGAAAAATTACTTTTGAAAACGTAAAGTGACATTTTAAATTATTTAATAAATAAATTTATAATTAGGCAATTATTTTCCTCTAATAACTTAAATTTTTAATATATAACATACTTATTGTTTCAAATTTACAAATAAAAAAATATTTATTTATATATTTTTATTAAAATAATTTTAATTGCTTAATTAACCAATGAACGGAAATGTAATATTAATACCATGCATTTTATTCATATATTAATTTCACATTATTGCATTCTAATTATTGTTGAATTACTATCATTACAAATTACAAATGAAAATATCATGAATATTTATTTATTTATAATTATTGCTATATAAATTTTTCTTTATATTTTTTTGGTGCTATAAAATATTTTGTAAAACTTGTTTAAACACGCAACTTAGGTACTTACTCTAGATAATATTAAAAAAAAATGTGTGCATAATAATGTTAAGCTAAAATTTTCAAATAATGATAAACTAAAAGGTACTGGATACTAATCATTTAAATGCAAATCAATTTTAAAATCGCTTTGAAAAAAATTTTGTGGAATTTTATGACCTATGGCATCATTTTCAGATATTTTGAAAATCTCTCTTACCAAGCCAAGATTCGAAAGCTTTCAATAAAAAGTTAATGATTCAAACAAATGTAGCAATTTGTGTTTATACATTTCAGATGGCTTAGAAACGGTTTAAGAACGGCCTTCACAAGATCCTTCTTAATCACAGTTAATTGACGAACTTTAAAGTTTTTGGTTTATTTTTGTTTTGGCCATTACCACATTAAAATTAAGTATAATATTATTAATAATGGAATTGATGATGTTATTAAAAATAAAATGTGTTAAATTAATTAATAAGTATACGCCATGTGAGCCACATCATATAATCAAAAATCCTTACGTATTTTTATTATTATATCTTAGACCATTATCCATACATGGTATTTTAAAAATTATGCAGATGTTTGCAATACTCAGATGGAGTTAAAATAGACACAATTTTTATTATATTTATGCACTTCAAATTAGTTTATTAATCCATTTAAGTCTGCATGTTTGAATTTTTATCAAGCTACATGTAATGTAGTAAATTCTTGTTTGCCAGGTATTTAAGACTCGTATACCATATAAAGTTTTCTTTTAATAATAGTCTGTTCTTAGTGAAAATTATTTTGGAATGCTTTTGGGCAAAATTACGCTAAAAGCTGCAAATAGGTTTATCATATTTGGTTAATATTGATATCTTATTCGGAAAATTTTCATTTTTTTTTTTATTCTTTTTGATTTGTAATTTATAAATACTGACTTTTACATAACATCACCATGGTAGAGTACAATATTTTAAAGTCAATCTTGACTTTCTATATTATTTTCCTTTTTTCATGTTCCCTTCTCTTATAAAATCAGTCAGCATGTCGAGTTTAAAGTTAATCCTTAAATGTATTTAAAATTTTTATAACAATATTATAATTAAATTTGTATTTGGAAAATTTACCAGCACGAAATTGTAATTACTAGAGAAAGAAAGAAGAAAAAAAATTAAAGGAAAAAATTTGAAAAATCTTTAACCTAAATAAATGCATATTTGCTTATAATATGACATTTCATTGAACATTGAAGAGACCCCCTTACATAATGAAATATTTATTAAGAGGAATTGTAACAACGCTGATGCCAAATAATAATGTAATGATAATCAGCCCTTAAAATGTTAATGACTTCTTTAAAACATACGCCCCATATAAAACTATTATTTCTGTTTGTATGTGTTTGTTGTATATGCAAATAAATTTAAGTATCATTTTGTTGTAATTTGTTAGTTTGGGTATTTTTTTGTTAATCATTTATTTTTACTGTTACCACAAAATTTGTTGTAGTTTAACCATTTTTTCCCTCAGAAGTCATATAAATAATTTTTTTAATATATTTTTTAGATTTTTCTTTCACTTAATATTTTACATTTCTTGCTTTTTTGTTTCTTTTATTTATTTTTTTTAATTAAAGTATATGAACATACAAAATAATGTCATAAACTTAAAAAGAAAACAAAAACAGAAAAATGACTCTACTATTATGGCCTGATTGGCTTGACTGCAAACGCTTGAATTTTTTTTTTTTTTTTGTATGATTTTCCCGCTTTGTTTTATTCTTGTGTAAAGATATTTAAAAACAGAGATAATGAAACTGCGCACCATTTGTTTTTTTTTTTTTGTCTTTTTATGTACAAATAAAATATTTATTATTATTTAGAAGCTTAATAACAAGCAACGTCAAATAATAATAAAAACAATAAGAATACTTGTAGTAATAACATGAAATATTTTGCAATCTAAAAATGCTGCTTCCTCATGATATCCCATGCATTAGTAAACATAGAAATGTCAAGAGCTTTAATTTATTAAAGGAAAATTATTTTCAAACTATTTGTTACTGTTGATCAGTATGAAATAGTTAATATCTTCATTTTATACTCCAACTAAACTATTTTTCTATTTATACCCTGGGTCAATAAGTATCTTGTAAAATCGACAATTTTTTATTTTTTACAATGAAAATTATAAATGAGGCAACCAAAAAATTTTTTACCTTCTTTAAGGTTTATGAAAAGAAAAGTCATGCTTATCATATGAATTCACATGCCCACAACATTATCAGATGATTTTTGGAATTTTAATCACTTTGGGTGTTTAACCTTTTTAATAGATTCAAGCATATTTTTGACTTATCACTTAAATTGATTTTAATTTTGTATACTTTCAATATTTAATATAAAATTATTTGAGAATTTTAAAATTTATACACTAAGTGTTTAGTATAAAAATTTATTGTGGAAAAAAATTTCATTTCAATTTTCTGCAATTTTATTTTGTATTTATACATATTTTGCTTTTAATGAAACATTTGCACACTACATTTTTTATATTTGAAATTTTATAGGAGAACAGCTGCAACAAAAAAAACAACAACAAAATAGTTTAACGTGTTACGCAACTTAATTGAATTGCGTTTCAATGTTTCTTCTAAGGAATACATTTCATTAATTAGAGATTAAAGTTATTAAAGCAACTAAAGCAAATACATGAAATACAAAGAAGCAAATGCATTGAAAAATCTTTAAAGGGCTTTTTTTTTTATTAAACGGTTCTTTGGCTTTGTCAGACTTTCCTCAAATGCATTTTATGTTATAATTTATTATCATTGTTATTAAAGGATCATGAAGAAAGAGAGAGCCATAATATTCTTGATCTGGTTTTGCGATGGCCTAAAGATGACCCCGTTTTTTTTTAAAGAACAAATTTGCAAGCACTCGTAAAATTCCATAAATTTAGTTTTTTTGTTTTTTTAATATTCCATTTTAAAATTTAATTTAATTTGCTTAATTTGTAGAATCATTTGTTTATGTCTCTCTGTATTCAATAATTGAAATGCAAGTTAAATGTAGAATAATTTCAGCTGTTTATTTAACTGTTTAGTTTTGTTATTTAAGCTTAGTTGAGTTTTAATAAAAGACCAAGGCTTTTTGAACAATTCATTTTTGTGGTTGGTATTTGTAATGTAATTTCATTTGGATTTTTACTGACCACTTAAGTAATTAATAACATTTTTCACATAAAATGTTATAAAAAAAGAGATAGTTAGTAATAGCAATTTAGCTGACATATTCAATTTGTATTTAGCACTTCAAATCAAAATCGATAAAAACCATTAAAATACAAAAAATAAAAGTGAAAAGTTTTGTAATGAAATGTAACAAAATGGTAAATGTCATTATATTTAGAATGATTATGTAGAAAGTTCTCATTTTACTTTATATTGATTCTAATTAATTATTAATTTCCATTTAACAAAATATTTGTCAGGATTTGTTGTTTGAAAGTGCAAAATATTTCAAATTAACATGAATTTTATTAGCACTTTTGTGATATTAATAAATAATTAATTTTATATTTTACTAATGAAAAAAAATTTTATATGACCCATTTAATTAATTAGAGAGGGAAATGTTTGTGAGAAATCTTGTATTTATGCTTTCAGGCCCCTTAAAGCAAAGTTCAGGCATTTATTAAATGAAATGAAAGGGAAACAGAATAATTAAAAAATTTTGCATATATGCTGATGATTAAAAATATTTGTCAAATAACTTTCTTGTATATTTATACATTCCATAACTGCTTTCTACTGTTTTATTATTTCTTTTGTATCTCTGGCAAAGAAAAGTTTAATTTTGTGTTGATTAAATACCCTTAGAGGCAAAAATCAATTAAAATAGAATTGCCTTGGAATGAATTGTGGATTGTGAGAAACATTAAATAATTAAAGCAATAATACAAGCACACTTTTACAAAACATTAAACTTTATAATGAATCTAACTATTAGAAAAATAGTTGTAATTTTATATTTGTTGTCTGTTATTTGAAGCTTAAGTCTAAAGACTTCCCATGGAAAACATATAAAAATTTCTTTAAAAAATTTATGATTAATGAATAAGGGAAGATATAGGAAAATTTTCTGCAATTTTAGCAAAATTTTACTGGCATTGAACGATTTTTGGTACCTCATTTTGGAAAAGGGTTCAAATACAAATATGTTTTATAATCCAACTGTTTGACCTGAACCCTATGAAACTCTGAAAGCTATGGCATATTTTTTTTTCTCACATAGACTTTTTGCAAAATATGACTTAATGACTGAGAAGTCGAATTTTGCCAATAATTATTCCGGGATGCCTTTGAACTTTCCCAAAGTTTTATATATATCACAAAATTTCATCCTTGATAATGAACTTATGTGAATAAGCATTAGATAGACCGAAAGGCAGATAAGCGTAAATCTAGTTGGAAAGTGAATCTACTTTTTTGGATTTTAAGCCCATTAAAAGTTGTTTCAATTTCAGACAAAGCAAAAATTATTTATGCTTTATTATTCATAACTGATAAACTACAATTGAAAAATTTTAATGAAATTTATTTGATGTATAAAAAAAAAAAGACCAGTTTCTTCTTTCTTCATTTTCTAATCTTTCTTTTTTCACCATTGATAATTTATTTACTTAATTAAGACAATTATTTACAGCATAAATTTTATAATGACTGCATAACTTCATAAATGCAAATATATTTTCATTAGTATTTTACATATCAAATGCATTTGACGTGATTGTGACATATTTATTGATTTACCTTTGATGTGCATTTATTATTATTCATAAAATATGAATGAAAAAATGAATAAAATAATTCAATTTCTCAAAAAAAAAAAAAAAAAAAAAAAAAAACAAATCATATTCAGTGATATTTGTTTCGAATTTTATAAAATAAAATCATTTCAAGTTTAAGCAAAATATATTTTCTTGCTTATTTAAAAAATGTGACAGGAGTGACAGGAGAGCCAGCAATGACAGGAGTGATAGAAATGGCAGGAGTGTTTATGTGACAATATCAATTTGCTTTGTCAATGCACAACCAATAAAGTATTATGAAAAAAAAAAAAAAAAAAAGGAAAATGAAAAAAGTTGAACAGAAAGAATAAGCAAAGAAATTATTTTACCTTAGAAGTATGAATCCTCTATCCGTAACTTTCTTCTTCAAAAACTAATTTTTTCAAAGTTTTTCCTTTAGTTTTATGCTGCAGTTGCAAACAGTAAACCAAATGGGATTTTTCGTTATAATTCTGAGGTCACATTTTTTACTTTCTTGGTTTTTTCTATGGCTTCACTTTATTTTCATTCATAAAATAGATAAAATTATTTTTTATACAAATTGTAATTATTTTTGTTCTATGCAGTTGAAAATCCATTAAAATGTGCCCTCATATATACAAATATTTTTTATGCTTTTTATATATTGATAAATTATATACATAAATTACATAGAAATTAAAAGAAATGCAAGAAATGAAAACAAGAGTGATGACAATTAAACAGGTTTCTTTTAACATGCTCCAAAAATAATTTTTATTCCTATTTTGAGGGACATTACGCCTTTTTCTTATATATTTTCTATGTCAGCATGTCAACGGCTAAGATATTTCACCATCGTATACATATACATGTAAAAGCCTTAAGCACGTCATTGTTTGGTAACTTTTCATAATGGTTAGGTCGTCAATGCTGTAAAATGTTGCGCATTGTATCATGACAAAGTCATATAAACATATATATTCATATAATGAATGAATGAAACTTTATGTAGTAAGTTTTTTTTTTTTTTTGCTTATTCATTATTGTTAGATGATTACTCTTAAATTAATCTATTCATGCTATAAAGTATAAAGCTATCAATCATAAAAAAAAGGCAAAAAAGTCTTAATCATATTAAATATTTTTTTTTCTAAAATTTTTCTTAAAACTTGGTCTTAGATAAAAGTCTAAAAGTAAGTTTCATTATTTTAAAAAATATTTTTATACGTTTAGAAAAAATTAATTAAAAACTGATGGAAATAATGGAAAATGGCATACCTTTAAAATTTTGCTTTGATAATTTTGCCGTATTTTTTTTTTTTTTTTTTTTTGTTCAAAAGTTTTTTCAATGGTTTGTTCATCTTATTGAATTGGAAAGTAAAATGTACTAAAAGTCAAAAAATGTGTGAGTAAATTAACATTTAAAAAGAGGGGCCATGAATGGAAAATTAAGAAATTGCTAAAACGGCAAATATTTGTCATTTGCTTAAATTTTATAGAAATTTCAGGGCCATTCACATTTATAGCTTACCTTAATGACCCTGTTATTTAAATTAGATGGCCATTTAATATAAATTACTAATCACTGAGTTTATTTTACACTTCAAATTTTTATTCTTTTTGAAATTGTATATTTTAACATTTGCTGGAAAAAATAGAAAATTTTGTAAAGCAATAGAAAAAAAAACAGAATTTTAAAAAACTCTATGAAACTTTTTAAAAAAGTTTCATAATAAACGAGCATTTTCTTTTTGATTTATTAATCCTTATGTGATAAATTCTGAAAAAGCCGTTTGTATGAAAAATAAAGAAAAAAAAAAGCATTTAACATTAAAATCGCATTTCTAAAATTTTTATAAACATTATTTGCTTGAATCAATTTAAGCTCATCTAACAAAATAGAACAAACAATTGTAGCGATTATAAATTTGATAAATTTATAAATTTTATAAAAACAGATTATTGGCAAAACTCATAAATAATTGATAACATAACAATGAAATATCAAAAGTCACCAAATAATATTTCAGATTTCAGATTCATATTTCATATTTCATATTTCCATTAGTCCATTTTTTAAGGGTTTTGCAATTTTCAATTTTGTTCAACACAATTCACAATTTTTATGTTATATTTTGTAATCAATTAATTTCATTTAATCTTTTTTATAAAAGTGCAAACTTATACCAAAATCTCCTTGACAGTCTGCTTATTAATGAATACAAGAATTTATGAGAATCCTCTTAGGCTTAAAATTTTATTAAAACATAAAACATAAAACATAAAACATAAAACATAAAACATTTACTAATGGCCTTCTCTCTCTTTCTCTCTCTCTTTTTTTTTTTTTTTTTTTTTGTATAATATTTCTTACTCATACTTATGAACTACTTACATTCTTTTACTTATGTTTTTGGCACTTGTTAAGTAACAAAATTGTAAAGAATTTTAGTTATAACTCAAGTAACCACCTAAAATGTATGGAAATATGAATGTAAATGTAAATGTATGGAAGAATGTCCAAAAGAGAATTTTTTACATATTTATGTAGTTTCTATTCAATGTTTAGTTGTTGGTGTATTCAATTGTTGTTGTTTAAGGATAGTTAATAACACTAACAATGAACACAATCTTAAGTGTAACAATAATATTTTATTTACATAAATTTTTTCATTCTTCTTGATTTATTTTTTATATTGAAATTTTTTGTAGCTGGTTATTATTTTTGCCTTTTTTTCTAACTTGTTTATATATTTGCTTGCTTTATTGTTATATATTTCAAAACATATGACAACAACATAAGTTAAACCATTTTAGGCACGTTTTAGATGTAAGTTCACGTGTTTCGGTTTCCAAGAGAAGTAAGTGAAAATTTTTTGAAAATATTCCATGTTAATGTAATATAAATATTATTCAAGTGTCTAAGAAGATAAGAAAGCAAAGTGTAAAAGGCAGATCTAAATAAAAAAAAAAAAAAATCTAATAAGTCCGAATAAAATGTGATCAATATTTTTTTTATTTTAATTTATTCTTGATTTCTCTTAAACTTTAGCTGCCTTACAAAGTGCCTAAAAATTGTTTTCAATTTTATTTTAAAAAATTTCAATAGAGAATAATAAAATTTCTAAAACATTAAAATTACTTATCTGTCCTACTACTTATTTAAAGTAATAGAATTTGAATCTGAGATTCTTTGGCATTTTCTAAAATTTTATGTAAGAGACCATTGAACCCATTGATGTGATGGAATTCATAACTTATCTAAAAGGATTTTCGATTGTAAAATAAATTCCTAGAGCATAAATATTTTCATTTCACATTTTTCGTTTTTTTTCTTGAACCACTTTAAGAACTTGGCCAACAATCTATTATAGTATTATTAAAAATGTTATGACGTAGTAGTTAAAGCAATAACAAAGCAAGCAAGTAGTAATTTTTCTTAAGCCAAAAACATGAAAATCCCATAATGGCATTTCCTTTATCTCTCTACATGTTACAGAAAGAATTTCTCTTATAAATAAATGAGATCTTTTTTAAAGTTAAATGATATCTCTCCTCTAATGAATTAAGAATGATCAATCAATTCGGTTTGATTTAGGGAAAATTGAAAAGAAAAATCTTCTCCCTTACACTTACTCTCTGCCTTTTTCTTCACCCACTCCTTTTGTTATGTATAACCAAAAATTTGTTATAAATGTTATAAAATGTAAGGCATCAGTATATCAATCAAAATGATGACTTTTCTATTACAGTTTCTCTTGTAGGGAAAATGAAAATGCCAGTTAAGATAAAAAATGCATATACAAAAAAAAAACTAAGCTTTTGTCTTGTTCTTTATCATTTATTTCTTTTGCTTTTAATGCTTTATATGTTAAATATATTTAAGCAATATGTACAAAGTTTTATGAACTCTGCACATAATAAAAATAATACATTTATTTACATATATGCCATTTTATATGCTATGAATATAATAAAAACAAAAAAAAAATACTAATATTCTAAATTTTTATACATTCAAGCAAAAAACAAAAAACCATAAATTTTATACATATAATTTATAAGAAGATAAACCAAACGACAGACGATAAGACAGACATATAAACCAATGATAAATAATGATGTAGCAGCATTAAATGAAATATATAAAATAATTTGCTAAAAAAAATTTTTTAAAAAAAAACTTATAAAGTTTTATAAAAATTTCCTCTTTTAGAATTGTTTATTATTATTTAATTTAAATATCACAAGTGAATTGATAATTAATAATTGAGCGCAAATAATTTAAAAAAATAAATACTAATCATTTCAAATTTTGTTTTCTGTCAAATTTATATAAGATATAAAAATGAAAATTGATGGCGTCTCTGAATAAAGCATAATTTATTATTGTTTACCGAGGCGTATGAGAAATGAAATTGATAATGGAAATAAAAGTACAACAAGCCTCTTTGTTAGCAGGTATTGATATCAACATAAAATTAATCACAATTGAAATTTTAAGACAATATTCTTATGATGATAATAATAATTTGAATGGCATGGAATAAAATGGCAATGAATTTAAATGTAATGCAGTAAATTATAAATTTCATATCTACATTATTTTTATAGTTTACTTAATTTGCCCATAAATTTTGCTTTTGTTTTTTTTTTTTTTTTTTTTTTTTTTTTTTTGGAAGAGAAAACAACTCTTCATGAAATATTTTTTTCTCATATATATATTTAAAAATTGAAAATATAATATTTTTATTTGAACATGCTTAGACATGTTTTTAATAATAAATTTAATTATAATAGTTTATCTATTATAAAAATTTATGATTTAAAATTTACGTTTGAAATGTGTCGCCACATAAAACTTTTTCAACAATTTTATAATGCTTTTATAAGAGTGCTTTTTCTTTTTGTGGCAGCATCATATTGTGGGAATAATGTCTTTCTTCCTGTTTCCTGTTTCTTGTATTTTCCTCTTTTTCCTTTCTTTCTTTTCTTTTCTTTTCTTTTCTTTTTTTTTTTTGTTATTTGTTTCTTTTTAAAAATCTGTTTATACTGGAATGCATATTAAAAGGAACTTTAACCACAAATACCAATCTGTATGTAAATCCTTATGTAACTTTCTTCTTTCTATAATTTTCTTATACTTTTTTTTGGGGTATGTGATGATGGACATTTTGTTAAAAAAAAAAAAAAAAAATCATGTAAAAACATGTAAATAAAATGAAACATCAGAGCAGAGAACCCATAATTTTGATTGGCATCAAATTCTTAGTTGATAAGGCTACATATTTTGGTCTGTTTATCATCTGTGCACCAATTACATTACAATTTGCTTTGCTTCATTTTTACTACCAAATAAAGTTCTTGCTAAGACAAAAAAAAAAAATATCTTAAATTATGAAGTTTTTTAAAGAAAATTGTGAGAGAAAAACTCTTTTGTTTTGCCAAATTTTTTTTGTAAATAATTCCATTTTTTAAAATGCCGTTATCTATTTTTATTAGTGTTGCACCAAGAGCTTGCCTGGCAGGTCTTTAAGTTTGCTATTACCTCTAAATGTAAGCTCCTTTGTTTTTTTGTCATTTACCACAACTTTCAAGAATTTCTTTGTTTGTGTTTTGTGGTTTTATATAGAAATTTTTTTTTGTGCATCTGTCTGCACATTTAAAAAGCTTCTACGCAAATACTTGTATTGCTATAGATTCTTATGAAAAAAGTGTGTAAGCAATTTGTAATATAAACAAACAAACAAACACATGTAAATTTTTAGCATCTATTGATAGATTCATACAGATATTTATATATTAAAGTGAGCATATATGTTTATGCATGATGCTATTTCAATTTTGTATGCACACACACATACATAGCCACCTGTATTGTGATATATATATATATTTTTTTTCGTTACCTTTCTCTATGGTAAAGTTTTCCATTAAAATCTCTCTTCTTATTTACGTAGTTTTTTTTTTCAGTTATTTGGTGGTTGCTATTTGTTATTGTTATTGTTATTATTGTTGTTGTTGTTGTTGTTAGCATTGTGCTCACCTTTTGTAGTTTTTATTTAATGACAAATGTCATTAATGAAAAATATTACGAATAAAAAGAGATAAAAAACAAAGAAAAAAAAAATGATTTCATCATTACGCTTTCAAAATTGAATGTAATGTTGAGTAACAACAATAATAACAATAACAATAACAATAATAATAATAATAATAATAAAAAATTGATTGGTATATATAAATGTATTACCCAGAGAATTCCAAGTCATGCAAGAAAAATATATAAATATTTTATTTATATCATTTAAAATTGATACTGTTGTCCACTTGCATTGAAGTAACCAACCAAAATAAGTAAGTCCTTGTAAAATAGATTTGTTATGATTATTATTAAAATTATACAATAAAGTATTTTATTTTATATCTTTAAATAAATTTCTTGTCTGCTTTGAAGGTAAAAATAAGAAAATTAAGGGCTTTCTCTGGCATTTATTACTTTTTAGATTTTACTTACATTAATAATATAAAAGTTAAAAATATTTTTCTTGTCATATAAATAAGTTGGTCCCCTTTTAGGGGGAAAAGAAACATTCATTTGCAAAAATTAAGCACAAGTTTCAAAAGTAAATTTTTCATTTTATTAAAATGATTAATTTTTAGGAGATTTATTTATATCTGAAAACATCTTTTTACTTTTTAACTTTTAGCTTGAAGTCTATTCCCTGTTTGATAAGATGTAGCCTACAAATTTTGCCAATCCACCTTTTATCATTAATAAAATTTTGTGCCTGCAATTAACAGCTTCCTTTTTAAATGATACTCAAAGCTTCCATCATACAAACATAATTTGAAAGGAGTAAAAAGAAGCCAAGAAAAGAAATAACTAAATGTAATGAGCCTTCTTAAAAAATAAAATTTAAAAAAAAAAATGCTTTCACTTTTACTTGTTCTCCATACTTTAAAATTTCTGCAACTCTGCCTGGTATTTTTAACCATAAATTCCATTTGAAACGATTTCCTTTATAGAAGTACAATATTTTTCTTTTAATTTTCTTATTCTCATTTTTTGTTATTCATTTTCTTTCATCATCATTATGTAATGTGTAAATATATAAAACTAGAAGAAAATTTTTCCAATAGAAATATAAAGAAAATAAAATTTGTTGTACATTTATTTACACTGACAAGTTTTCTGTTGATTATTATTGTTCGTAGTTACTTATTATTGTGCCAATGCGAACATGCAATTTTATAATATTTAGTTAATATTAACAACTGTGATTTAATATGCCAGTTTGTATTTTTCTTACATACGTAAAAAATAAAAACCAAAAGCAAGAAAAATAAAAATAAAAATAAAAATAAAAACTGAATGTATTGAAAACTGAAGAAGTTTCAATGTTTTATTGTTAAGCCATTGGCAACATAACTCTATAAGTTAAATATACATTTTTTTACATTTAGCATTTGCCTCAATGCCAATAAACTTGTATAATGTGTGAGTTAAAACAACAATACTCAATTGATTTAAAGTAAGATTTTTCTTTTCTAATATAAATAAATTGAGATGAAATGTTAATAAATGAAAAATTACAGAAATAGAAATTAATAATTAGATAAATTTTATAGAAAATAGAAAAATTTATAAAACTCATATTGAAAACTGAATTTTTTTTTTCTAATTAAAAATGGTAGTGAAATTTTGATATAAATTATGATAATCATTATAAAAATTTTGATATGAATAGAATGTAATTTTTATTTTATATCAAAAACTTTTTTGAATATTTACCAACATTATTAAACCAAAAAATATTTCTATTGTAAAATTTTAAAATTATATAAATGCCATGAGTTTTTCATGAAAAAATTTTCAAACTAAATGAAATGTAATACATTTTTTTTTTTTTATGAAATGAAAAGAAGGCTCCATTTATGATGGAAAATATTACAATAGACCATGAATAGAACTAAAATAAATTTTAATCAATATAAAATATTGGTAAATGTAAAATCACTTTGCCATTGATTTAGGCTTTTTAATTTTAAAAATGTAAGATTTTTAAAAATTCACATACATTTGTCATAAGGTATAATAAATCAATCAAAGAAAAGGAAAAATTAAATAAATCAAAAAAATTGCTTTCGTTCTCTTCTTTCGATACGTGCTGTAGAACAATACTTTTAAAGCCCTTTAAAGTATGTTATATATTATTTTAAGTATGCTGTTGCCATTTTGTATAATGTTTCCATTTACCTTTCATTTTTTTAACCATTTTATTAATCGACCTTGACTACTTGTCCCTATTACATATATTTCACTTTACTATTTAATTTAAAAGAAACTGGCAAACCTCTCTGATATTTTTTTTCTAATACGCTTCTAAAAAAAATGCCACAACAACAACAACAACAACAACAACAAAAATGGCAACAGAATAATATTGAAATAGATACTGGTTAGATATTAAATAACAATAAATATTTATATGAAAGCAAACGTAATCGTAAAATAAATATAACGAAACAAAGGATATTGAATATAAATAAAAAAAAAAAAAAAAGATTCAAGAGTATTCACTTAAAATGAAAAGCTATATACATCATGAGATATATGTATTTATAATACATTTGAGTAGCATTCTAAAAATATATGTATGGACACATTAATAAACGATACGATCATAAATATCAGAAAGAAACTAAATTGTAAACAACGATCTAAGACGACTTTTCAAATTCTCTAAGGAAAAAGTATTGCTTGTAGAAACTGTTTCATAAATCATATTCATTGATTTAATGGAAGTTTTCATATTAGTAAATTATTAATAAGTACAGTTTTCTGAAACTGAAGAATTATTACAAATTATTAATTTAATAAAATAAAAAGTTACTGGGAAAATGTTTAAAAAAAAATTTTATGATTATAAACAAATTTGTAAAAGAGTTTATTCTTGAATGCAAACGAGTCTGTAGTTGGCATTTTTCTAAATTACATTTGGCCATAAATAGATTGAAGAAAAATGTTTGATTAAAAAAATTCCCTTTAAATTAGTTGTTTATAAAATGGTAGAAAATTTAGTTAAGTTATTGGATGAGAAATTTATTTTACTCCTGTAAAAGAAAGGATATAAGGAAATAGAAAAAGTATGATTACAAACAACAATAAGAAATTTTATAACCGCACGCTTAGTTAAGCTTTGTTTAAGTGTTCATAAATTATTATTGGTTTTTAGATGTAACGTGTGGTTACGAACGTGAATATAAGTGTGTAGAAATTGTTCATAAAACTCACTTATTCTCAATTGGCTTTTCCAGTTACGTTTACTGGTATACCCATGATAGTTAAGAAACTTTTTTTGCTTATTATGCTTATAAAAAAATATACATTTATTTATTTATTCATATTTTAGCTTTTTATGTGAAAAAAAAAATAAGGCAAGATATTTATTTTTGTTTTCTTCAGTCCTTGCTGTCTTTCTTGTTCAATTTTTTTCGTTCTTTTTTTTTTTTTGAACACTTTTAATTCCCATTTGATGCTGTTTAATATTTTTGTTTATATTAAAGCTAAATTACAAGCTACAAAGCCATGTCAGTGTAAAAATTTTTATTTTTTTCTTTTCTTATACAAATGAAATTAAATTTAAATATTTTGCATTGTATTGCTATTTTGCCATGTGGGCTTTACTTAATAATATTAAACAAATAATAAAACAATTAAAAAGGTTTTATATAAAGACGCTTAACTAAATATCATACACCATTTTGCTAAGTCTAATTAAAATGTTATAATTAATAATTCATAATTATTAGAAATTATTACATTTATAAATTTCATTATAAAAGAAAACTTACCGTATTCAAATTTGTAATTTTATCCAATTCAATAGCAGCACTACCTCGATGATGTAAATGGGGTATATGTGGTGCAGTCAACATTTTTTTTGGCGTTTCGTCTTTTAGTTTCTCTTCAAGTTATTTTTCTTCTCTTTTTGTATCCTTTTTTTTTTTTTTTGGGTTTTTCAAATTCCTTTTACTTTTTTGCACATGAATTCAGACAAAATAAATTCAAATGAATTCTATTTTACTTCTCCTTCAAAATTTCCTTCTCTTTACTGCCATAATAATTTCATAAGAATTGCGTGCGTATATCACGTGAATACATCAATTTTTTTTTATTTATTTTATTGCTCGTTAATCATTGATATCGTCCTATTATTATTCTTATTCTTTATATTACTATAATTACTAACACTATTACTCTTTAACTTGATATTACAAACTAGTTAATCATTCACTTTGGCATTCACATTTACAATGACTCAGCTCATTCAATTGCCTTGTTGATATATCGTACGCTTAGCACTACTAACTACTCTATTCTATTCTATAGAATTCTATTCTGTTGCATTATGTTGCATTATATTTCATTGCTTTATTATGCTCGTACATTTATGCTCATTTATTGCTCATTAGTCATTTCATCATCATTCGACATTTGAAGCAAGGATTTTCATTTCACTTTATTTCATTTAATATTATTACGCTATTACATGAATGTTGTTAATGTTGTTAATGTTGTTTTTTTCTTTTTTGGCTTATTTAGCTATATCTTTTTTTGCCTTGTTATTGTTGTAGTAGTACTGAAACTGTAAATAAAATATGTTGATTTGTAATACTGTTGTTACCCAAACGAAATAAAAATAAATTTTATAAATTATTATTATTGCTAAAAGCTCAATATAAATAGTTGGCCTATTATGCTTGAGATTATCAGATAGAAAGTGTATTTCATAACACGGTCTATCATTTCATTTTGTGACATTTAATCTTTATACAACAAATTGATTAAAATAAGAACAAATAATATAAATAAGTTAAACGATCACATATAAATCTTAGATAAAATTATTACTTTAAGTAGGTATTAATATACAGAGATTTAAGTGGCAACTAAACTTTACATATATTCAATGTCAAATAGTTACACTTTTATGGGAAAGTTTATGTATAAGAAAAATTATACTCCAATAAGTTGCTTTTACATTTAAATGTCCATATAAAATTTTTTAATATTGGAAAAATTTTCCCAAGAAAATATTTTTGATGAATTTTTTCTAGGAATTGAGGGCCAAAAACAAAATCTATTAAAGTAGTTATAATAAGCTTAATTTGATAAAGAATATTTTCGTCTCGTTTTTTTATACAATGAAATCCGCAAAATTATAATTAATTATAATAAAAAAAAAAAAAAAGAAAAAAAATTAGTTAAACATAAAAGTTATAAATATAAGGAAAAGTTGGAATATCAGTTTATCCTGGCAAAGAAGAAAAAAATAGTAAATTTTATTATGCCACATAATATATTTTTAAATATTGAAACCAAAAAATGTTCAATTATAACTTTGGGCCCTTATAATGGAACCAAAGTTATACAAAAAAAAAAAAAAAGAAAAAAACATTACCAAAACTGTGTAGAACGTGATAACAATTAATTTTAATTATTTATGCTAAATGTAATGATAAGTTGTCAACAATACTTTTACCAATATAATGATATATAAATGTGTACATTTTAAATAAACGTCATTTGATTATCTGTTTTATTTTGGACAGTTGCCCAATCAACCAATTTGCCCTTTTTCAAACTATCACCATCAAAAAATCCTTTGCGTTACTTTTTATTTGTTTATTTATTTTTTGTAATTGTTGTGCCGATGTTGCTTTTTATATTGATATAACAAATGATAATAAACAATTTTTACATAAATTTTTATGAATTTATATGAACATATGCTTAGCATTGTTCATTGATTTAAAAAAAAAACGAGTATATTGCCCAATATCTTTTGATTGAATTATAATAAACTTTAAATTAAATTAAAATTAAAAATTAAAATTATATGTAAAAGTTGCCCTTTTTTTAGAATAAAATTATTGCCCAATTGTGGTAACAATTTGATATTAGTGGGAACCCCTGCATCAATTATAGAAATAGAAAGTATACGTTTTGTTCTACACAATGAAATAAATCCAACCAAAATTAATGGAAAGGTTCTTAAGTTGTGCATTATTAATTCTAAAATTTTTTGAATACTTTAAATGTTTATATAGATTTCAAAAAGTTTAGTACCATTGTAAAGGGTCCGAAGTCTACTTTCCAATCTTTGGTAAAATTTTGTAGCCACGCCCACTACTTATTAAAGTATACTTACTTAAATTCAAATTCACTTATTTGAAATTTTAAGTTAAAGTAGGCGTGACAAATACAAAAAGCTAATATCAAATGAAAGGGAGAGTTTTAGTCTAATTATTAACGCAAATTCGATATGAATCGGTGTAGGTCTTACCAAGCTATGTGTTCAAATATATGAATTCTTTAAACAGTCGTAACTTGGGAACCCTTCCATCAATTTTGTTTGGATTTGTTTCATTTTGTAGAGCAAAATATAAACTTTCTATTTCTATATTATTTTTACTTTTTGCGAGACAAAGCTAAACTACAACTGATAAAAAAGTGTATATTTTTTTAAATAGTGGGCATGACTCTAATATTTTTTTAAGATAAAAGGTAGACTTCCGCCCTTTATCCGTGATGCCAAGTGTGTTGAAATCTGCCCCGTTATTTCCTAGTTATAAACGTTTAAAATATTATACAATTTTTGGAAACAACAATGCACAACTTGGGAACCCCTGCATTAACTTTGTTCCAATTTATTTCGTTTTGTAGAGCAAAATGTGTACTTTCTACGTCTATAGTATTTTTAGTTGTTGCTTGACAAAGCAAAGCTAATAATAATAAAAACGTATATTTTTTAAAATAGTGGGCGTGGCTCTAATATTCTTTTACTATAAAAAAATAGACTTCAGCCCCTTTTTCGTGACACCGATTATGTTGAAATCTGTATCACATAAAAGAGGATGAAGTCTACTTTATTCTTATGGTAAAATATATGAGCCACGCCCACTTTTTAAAAAAACATAAGTTTTTTTTATTATTAGCTTCATTTTGTCTCGTCAAAAGTGGAAGTATTATAGAAATAGAAAGTATGCATTTTGTTCTACACAATGAAACAAATTCGAACAAAATTGATGTAGGGGTTCCCAAGTTATGACTATTTAAAGAAAGCGTCCATTTGGAGGCATTAAAAAGATTTTTAATTGTTTTTGTTTGTTTTTGTAAAATAAAAAAATAGTAGCAATATGAGAAATGGAAGTAGAACGAGAAATAGTGTACACATTTGCCGGAAATAAATGATTTGATACTTTAGAAAAGAAAATGTCAACAACACGATATGAATAACGGCAACAACGGTTCAGCAATTAGATTGAATAAAAAATACCCATGCACGCATATAAACACAAAATGAAATAAACTGAATAGAAATAGAGAAATGAAAAATGGAAAAAGGAAAGCAAATGCATTCCTTTTACAAACAATAGAAAATGCATGGCACAGTGAGTTATCTTCAGTGACCAATTATATTAATGAAAAGAAAGCGAGAACGCAAGAAAGAAAGCATAAAAGAAAGAACAATAATGAAGATGTATGTATGGATGTATGTATGTACGGATGTATGTATGTATATATGTGTTAATATAAATAAACAATAATAATATTTGCTTGTATATTTCAGCCAGCCAATTAAATTATACATATGCAATATAAAATGAAAGTGTCTAGATATGTATAAATAATTTAATGTCCTTTACATATAAAGCCGAAGAAACCTGTACACATTTTAAATTCATTCTAGAATGAAAAATGAAATGAACAAATGTGTTTGGCAATAATAAAAAAAAAACTTTTTTTTTTTTTGAACAATTATAGATAAAGAATATTTGTCTAAGGGATGTTAAGGATAATAGTGCATATTTAAAATATGCATGTAACTATATAAATAAAAAAGAATTTTGTTGTCTTATTAATTCTATTTTTCTATCTATCACTTTCTTTCTCCATGCATTTTCATTCTAACGCTAAATTTGTAAAAATCTCTTAATGATGCATTCACAAAGATTATAAGATTTATAATTTAGTAGATCTTTTAATAAAAACAAGGTATGATCAAATATTATATAAGTTATACTTTAATCTGATACGATGGTGGATACGAAAAGTAAATCTTTCTCATTTAAAATCTCTATAATATAAACTAATGAAAAATAAATGATAGATAAAATAATCAAGATGATAATAAAATAAATTTAGAGCAAAAACCCTTAATCATTTATGTTCAAAAAACTTTTTTAAAAAGAAAATAAAAATAATAGTAAGAATAATAATAGTAAAAATCGCTTAAATTTTTTTTGATATTGATTTTCAATGGAAAGCAAAAATAAATGATTTATTTAATATTTGAAAGTTTATATTTGATATATATATCTTTTTTATAACCAATAGCAATAGCTGTATTTATCACAAATAGTTTTAATTTTTTGTTTTTTATTTAACTTTTGTACAAAGTTATTACTTGAAATTGTTAGTGCCAACGTTTTGGTCAAACAAAACAAAAATAAATATTGGCCAATAGTATTTTATTTAATGGTAGCAATCTCACAAGTAATTCAACTATTTATCAATGCGAGTTATTTTACACATAAATACACACACAACTTTTATACGCAGTCATCAATAACAACAATGTGAAATTAACAATAATAACAAAGCTATAAATATAATAAAGCAAACCGCAAATAAATTGCTTACAATTTTTTTTTCTGCTGTTAAAGTTTCTTCCTTTGTGCCATTGCTGTGTTATTGTTATTTTTGATCTTATATTGTATTGATAAAATATTGTGATATACTTCTCAAAATAATTCTATTTAATTGTTGTTGTTTTTTTTTTTTGTTAAAAGTGTATACTCAGATTTTCTATTTTATTTTATTTTATTTTATTTTTTTTATACGTTATAATTTGGGTTTAGTTTCGATTTTATGTGTTAGTGTTTGTGTGATGGTAAATGTATGCGTGTATTCTCAAATTGGCATTTATTCAAATGCAATTGATACATTTTTTTTTTTTTTACTTTATCAAGCGTAAATTATTTTTCTTCTAGATTTCTCTTGTTGCCATAGTTATTGTTACTATTATAATTATTGTTATCACTGTTATTGCATTATTATTATTTTTCCTTTTTTACTAATTGGTTTTATTTTTTATCTTGCTAATGGTTTCATGATGCTGCACAAGTATTTTCCTTGCAATCATTATAAATTTTTTTTTTAGTTATTGCTGTAAATTAAATTGATTAAATGAATTTTTTTTTAAGTTACGTAAAAGACCACTTTAATCTGACACTATTTTATATATTTTTTTAATATATTTTTATTTTTCGTATAAGCATAAAAATATGTTCATTAAATATTAAAAGTAATTTCAAGATTCTTAGGAAAGAAAAATCAAGTATACAATTGACTTGACTTTATGAATAATAAACAGATAATGATGTTACTAATGATTCTAACATCATTATCATCATAACAATTAGTAACACTTATTTGTCATTCAAAAAATTTATGCCTAACACACATAAACGGATGCGATGTAACGTGACCAGAATTCTAGAGGTAAAAATATTATACAATAAAATAAGACAATTTTAGCATACTTTGATTATACTTAGTTGTTGGTGATATATATCATCAACAACTTATTTTTTTTTTCTTATTTTACTTATATCGTTAAATGTGTAAATTTATGGATATTTAAGTGTTACATTCAATAAAGTAACTCAAGGTTGTTGTAAAGTATTGTAAAGTAAAAATAAAATACACAGAAAAAAAACAATGTAAAAGAATTAAAAATTCTTACTTTCCTAAAGACCTAAAATTTCTTAGGAATCCTATAATTTTTAATGCTATATCAATTCCTTAAAAAAAAAAAAAAATTAAGGAATTAAAACCTTAAGTATGCCTTGAATAGTCTACATTATTTAGAATTATTGCAAATCGATCAACAATTTCTAAATGTTCAAGTATTTAAAAGTTCTTTTGTAATTAACCACTAAAAGTGAATTTTACATGATATTACGCCATAACAAATAACGTAATGTTAGATATGAAACGTTAAAAATCGTGTTTGAAAGAAAAATATAAATAAATTAAAAATACGAAAAAATTAAAACTAAAACTCAAAATGAAAAGCTTGAAACTTTGGCAAAAATATTTACTTCTCGTTGTTGTTGAAAAAAATTGCTCCTTCCTTTTCTCTCTTTGTGGTTATTGTTATTGATGTTGTGTTTATTATTATTGTTAATAAGTATTTGTTACACATTTCATTTTTTATATAAACAACTAAAAAATTTTTTAGTTCCTTGTGCAAACTTTTCCTTTTTATTACAAAACTTTTCTTTTTTCATACTTTCTGTACTTCTCTACACAAGTGCAATAAAAAATATTTATAAAACATTGTATCTGTTATAAAATAATGAAGTTATGTAATATAAAAAAAAAATGCTTATAAATTGGCGCAATATAAAATCATTAGTGGCATTGACCAATTGGAATCTGTATAACAGATAAAAGGACATTTACCAAAGCTATGGCTTAGAATTAATAAACATTTTCTAGCAATAGTTTAAAAATGAAGAATAATATCTATGGAAATTATGAAGCTTAAGTTAAAAAATTTCAAAATTATTATATAAGATTTATATGGAAAAATAGTAATAACTTTTTTTGAACGATTCAAAAAAAAATGTCCACGCATATTCTTATTTCTTTAATATGAAATAACATGGTGTAGGATATTTAAAAGTCGTCTTTGAACGATATTAACTTATTTATATAAATATTTAAAATAAAAAAGATTTTTCATATAAATTAAAATTAAAATTGAAGCTGATAATTTTTTGCTTATTAAGAAAAGTTTCTTTCTAAATAATAGCTTTTCAATTGATAGAAGAAATCATCAGCATTAGGCCGCCCAAAAAGTTTACGATTGTTATATGAAATGGCAGAATAAAAATATAAAAAATTAAAAAAGTTTATATGCCAAGCAAATATTGAAAGACTTGGTACTTGTGTTTCCAAAAAAAAAAATAAAAATAAATAAAAATAAAATAATAAGAAACTAGTTATAAGTTTGTACATAAAATGATCATTAAAAAAGTTTCTGCGAAGGATTTAAGCATAAATATTTACTAGCATTTTTATTTATTTATTTATTCGTGTGCTTCATGTTTTACAAGGACCATTTCACTGTTCTGCTCTTTTTTTTCCCCCTTACATATATATCTCTCTCTTTCATCTATTGAAAATATTTATACTTAATTCAAATAGTTTTATTTTTATAAGAGTTTGATCCGTGTTTGTTGAAAATATTTATGGATTTAAAGAAAATCAAAAAAATAAAATAAAAATAAAAAAACAAGACAAAAGCAAAAGTAAACTGTTGAAAACTTTTTATAAAAATCATTTACTTATTTATTTAGTTTTTATGAAGCAGAAAAAAAAAACAATATGATATAAATCCAAAAACGATTTTGAAAATATTTCATTTAAAATTATTGAAAAACATTTCTCGCTTTACATAAAAACCCACACTTTTTTTAAAGCTTACAAAATAGTCCTGAATAATAAATTCACAAAATTTATAAGCATTTTTTTATATATTTGTTTTTTTTTATTGTTATTACTTATAATTTTCGGAAATATTTTTTTCCTGAAATTATGAATTTTTAATAAAGAAATCATCAATTTTTTTTTATGAATTTTTAATTTTATTAAAAATTTTCTTATATTTATAAATACTTAAATTTGAAACTTTAACGTCATTTTTTCAATGCTTAAAAGTTTAATTATTTATTAAAAAAAATTTATAAATAATTTATATAATTTAATGCTCACAATTGAAATGAAACGTTTGCAAGTACACGTGCCACTAACTGCCATTCCATACATGTGGCCATATTTTTCTATACCACCATTCTTTGAAAAACAAAAACACTTTCTCTTTCACTAACATTAATACATTCTGGTTATAGTTTTATGTTAACTGTTTCTTACTGTAATGTTCTGTGGCAATGAATGAATATGTTAACTTATTATAACAAAAGAAAAGTACATAAAAAAAAAGAGGCTAAAAGTCTAACAGAAATATAAAATAAAATTGTTTTTACTTCATTTCATTTCCGCAAATGTCAAATGTTAATTGTTTTTCTTTTACCGTTTGTATTCTCCGTTTTTTGTTTTTTCTTTTTCTTTTTGTGGCATTAATTCATGTAAGCATTATTTCATAACATTCTTTCGTAACATTCTACTAAATGTCCATGGGAATTACTTCTGTTAATATGCTGCTCTCATTTTATTATTTACTCTCTGTTTACCTCTTATTTGAGAAAATTTACTACGAGCAAGTATAAGAACAAGAACAAGAAAAATTCATTCATGAATTATTTTATATGCTTTACTGACTGTAGGTTTCTTTTTTTTTTTTTTTGTTTTTTTTTTTTTTTTGGTGAATTTTATGCCTTTCATCTTGCCGTAAAATTTTTACAAAACTAAGAAAATAATGACATAAATAAAATGCCTTTAAAATGATTGAAATTAAAATTCTTTTAGTTTGTGCTGGTTTTCTTTTCTTTTTTTTTTTTTTTTTTGTTTACTTTTTTGCGTTTACAATTGTTTTTGTTTTGTTGTTTGTTTGTTGTTTTATATGAATATTATTACTTTTCTTGTTAAAACTAAATGCTTTGCCTGCACCACAATTTCATTTTATGGGCTTTTTTTATTTATACCAAAATTTATAGCGAAATGTGTGGTTTTATGACTAAGAACTCTTTAACCATGATGCTTTTCCTTTAACTGCCTATTACTGCATGGAATTTATCTGTATAAATAAAATTATTTAAAAAACCATATTAATCATACGCCATGATGGACCATACGAATTTTATTTAAAATTATATGTAAGTGTGTGAGAGACAAAAAGAATTTGATAAAACTAAAAACAAAACTAAATTAAAATTTTCACTTAAGAAAATTTTTATACGAAATTTCATCTTTTTATATAAAAAAAATATATATATGGGGCGTATGAGAAATTGTTTAATGAAATCTATCTAATTTTTATTTTATTATATAATAATTTTGAATAATCAAAATTCACAATCAAAATATACTTTAGATCTCTATTATGCTATGAGTTGCTAAACCAAATAATGGCTAGACAAATGGAGATGTCTAAAAGGAAAAAATGTAAAAATTCTTTATAAAAAATTTCACGTACATTTATGTAAATTTGAATGGCATTAACAATTGCATTTCTATTTTGCCTTCATTTAATTCTCTAATGCTTCTCTAAATTTCTATATCAATCTCTCTCTCTCTCTCTCTCTCTCTCTCTCTCTCTTTCAAACACCCTTTATTTGTTTGCTCTATTTGATTCCTCAATTACCATTTTATTCAATTCTCATGTCTTAATATGAAATTTATTATGAAATTATCACTCAAACCAAAATGAAATTGTTTATGCATTTATGCCAGCATGTGTTAAGGTTTTGTCACGTTTCATTCTCATAATAATATAGAATAAAATTGAAAAGGCAATAGCAAGAACAATAACAGCAGCAACAATATTTAGAAAGGCAACAATGAGAGAGAATGTCATGTGAACATTTAACAATAAATATTTATGAGTAAATTTTTTTTAATTATTAAAGCCTTTGTTGTTACTTGCTGACTATTATATTTCTATTCTTACATTATTCTCACCATCATTTCATCATTTTTCAAATGTGGCTAAAATTGTATGTGACGTATGATTAAGTGTGCACCTGTGTGTATATTTGAATAAATTGTGTTTTTATTAAACGTGTTCAACAGCTATTTACACATGCATAAATAATGCTAACAAAAGCAACCAACAGCTAACAAAAGCAACATTTGCAACTGGCTTAATGTTTTATTAATAATTGAAGCTTTCATTTTCATATCGCTTACGGTATAATCATTCTCTTAATATAAATTCATTTTGTTTATAAATATAATTTTTGTATGTATGAATGTATAAAATCAAGTGGCCATTCTTTGGTCAAGTTTAATATAATTTTTAATTTTTTAATAATAGAAAAAACTAAAATAAAATAAAAAAAAATTAAGAAAAAATTTTTAAATTTGTATAGAATTTTGTTGTTAAATTACTTAAAAAAAGCTTTTTAAAATAAACTTTCTTAAATATTTTTTAATAAAATCTTAATGATGCTTTAAGTTATTCTAAGGGAAAGTTTTGCCGTACACGACAAAAAGCAAAAAAATTAACATTAAATTTAAATTAAATTAATTTTTTCCCATTTTGTGTATGCAATAAATGTTACCTTAAAATATGTTGCTCTCTATCATTTCAAGGCAATTAACATTTTGGCCATAACATAAATTGTGTATTTCAACGGAAACACGTTAACATAATCAATGAATTTACCTAAAATATATAAAAAATTTTCTATTGTCCATTCTTTAAATTTTTTTATGGAACAAAATTTTGTTATATGCTTATGGCATGACAATTTGCATTAGAAGATTTGTCATAAAAACTCATTACAACAAATAAATATAAATGTTTCCATCTCATTCATCAAGTTCATTTCATTTTGTATTGAATCATTAATTTTATTTTGCAGGCCCTTTGTTTAGCTAACTCAATTTAATATCTAATCAAATGCTTTGATTATTGAGAATAAGTAGCTGATAATTAAGTTTAAATGTATGGACATTACAATTTGTCTATAAGTAAAAATTGTAAGTGTTATAAAAAGGCGTTTGTTTTGCTTTAAAATTTCAAATTTAATTTATTTTGTATCATCATAAAATAAATAATTTTCATTAAAATTTTTTTTTTCAAATATAATGATTTCTTTTTTATCTTTTGCTTTATTATATTAATAAGAAATATTTTCCAAATTGTTTTTTTAATAAGCATTTCGCTTTCTCTTTTCCCTGCCAAGGAAAAAAAAAAGGAAAAAAAAAATAGCAAAAAAAAAAGTAACCGTGCTTTAGTGTTACAATTGAAATCCTTATATTATTTTATAGTTTATGAAAACTAATCTACCTTAACTTTTCTTTTGGTGTTTTCTTTTCGACATTTAGTTGTTGCTTTTTTTTTTTTTTTGTTTTTGTGGATGGCTTATAATAAAAAGGAAAATAAGTTTTTACTTACAAAACAAAATGAACTTTTGTAAAGATAAAAATAAAAGAATGAGATTTAAAAGATTTAGAGGCTTTGTTTATGAAAAATGAAGAAAAAAAAAGCAACATTCATTGGAAAAAATAAATAAAGTGAGTAAACTAGTTAGAGCTGTAGCAACAGCAACAGCAACAGCAACAGCAGTAACAATAACAATTCCATTTATAAACAGTTTTCTTTTATTTAATTGTTACCAATTTCATAATAATTATAATAAAAGATCACAAGTGGATAAATCGTAAATTCAAAGTCCAGCCATGTAATGAAAATCTTCAACCAACAAATAAGAACAAGAAAAGGCCCACATGGCCATATAATTCTAATAAAATGAAATATAAAAAATTATGTTTAGAAAATAAGGAAATGAAATGAAATTAATTGGAAAAATGAAGAAAAAGAAGAATATTTATAAAATTAATTAATGAGACTTCTATGAGACTTAAGTGATAACGTTCATATGCATCATTTATATCTGCTTAATTAAACATTAAGGTTAAGATTGGTCTTTTCCTGCTTTAAGATTTACTTGTGAGAAATTTTCAACTAAAAAATCATATAAAATAGCAAGAATAATTAAAAAAATTTTTTTTTTAATTTTATTTAAAAACTTAAAGTTTAACATGAAAAGCCAAAAAATACACAAGGGAAAAAGTAAATTAAATTTATTTTCATTTAATTGTTATTTAGAGTAAACATTTAATTTACATAAAATTTTTATTGTTGGCCTAATTAATAATAAAATAAATATCATACACAAAATTTAAATAAGATCAACTTAAAAAAATGAATAACATAATTAAAGCATTGTTTCACAAACTCGACAAATGACTTTTCAGTTACTAGCAAAAAAATCTTTATTAACGTATCTCAAAATAAAAAAGTTTGGTAACAATGTTTTGTATCATCATCATTATTACTCTGTTCATTTGTGAAGAATTATTCTAAATAAGCACAAATGTATATGAAGAAGTAGAATGTAAATGTATATTAACAAAATTTAAATGAAATAAACGTGATGTTGTTTTTCATCAAAATATCAAAATGGAAATAATAATAACAGTAATAACAGCAAAAGCAAGAATACAAACATTTTTGAGATATATCTGCTTTGGTTGTCAGCTTGTTTCAATTTAACTTAATTTACTGCAGTTCGGTTCAGTTCATTTCAGTTCATTTCAATTCATTTCAGTTCAATGCGGTTTAGTTATTCAAATAATGTGCAATTATATTTTTGACTAGAACAAAAAAAAAACATCATTATTATTTTGTTACTTTAATTATTATAATATTTAAACGGGTGCTATGTCAACAACATAAAAACATTTTAACTTAACTAAATTAAACTAAACTAAACTAAACTTAAATTGCATTTTATGTATAACTTACTGTTTCTTATGCTTTTCTATATTTGTTATTCTCATTTCTGTAAAACGCCTTTTGATTGTCATTGCATAATACATCCATATATATTTCTATATAAATGTATAACATAAAAAAAAAAAATTCATATTTTTCTATCACATAAAACATAAATGAATATAAAAATAGAGATTGATAGACAAATAAAGGGACAGATAAACGGAAAGATATTGTAAAAATTCTACCAATATTTTTTTGTTTAGTATAGAATTTTTAAACAACATTATTTGTCTAATAAATTATTCCATATATAACTATTTGATTGTTAATAGATTCGTGTAATTTAAAAAAAATTATTTTTAAAGTCTCCGAGACTTTTTTTTTCTAGTTTTTACAAACACTATAATAAACTGAGTACACCACCAATTTGTGGGGGGTGCAAGCAATATTAATTATCTAATAAATTAATACTTTTGCAACCATGGACTTTCTTATATTTCAAAGTTGCAATACATTTTGACTTAGCTTAAATTGTCTTAGCTAAATTTTTAAATTAATCCAAACGGTGTTACCAGACAGCTTTTTAATGTTATATATACGTTGGCATTGCCATTTAATGATTTAAAGCTTTGCTAAAATAATACTGTTATTAAAAGAACATGGCGTTTAATAAATTTATGATGTTGCATAAGAAATATAACAAATTTAAACTGGATTTTCAAATTAATGCTAATTTTAAATAAAAAATTAAAATTTATTTATTTTAAATGAACAATTATTAGCAGTGGGTACATATCAATCGTAAAAAATTCTTAATATTTTAAAAATTGTTACAAATGATTGGACTTGATCTAATCGACCGCTTCCTTTTGATATCAACATTCAATCGATAACTTAGTTACGTGATTTTTTTTCTTTCAATTATTGTTAAGTAACCAACTTTGGATTTACACTTTTCTTTTCTTATATATATATATATATATATAAATATATATCTCTTTAATTTTGTTTAGATTATAATAATATTGTAAATATAAATTAAAAATATTAAAAAATATTAAAAATATGAAAATTTAATGGGTTGTGTATAGTTTTTTCTTTCATTAGATTTTGTGCTACTGAAACTTATTGAGCCACCTGACAATTTAATGTATATAGAGCAATACAGTGTACGTGCTTGTTTACAATTTGTGACCTTGAAATGATTAAATATAATAATCATAAAATTTAAAGACTAATTCACCTTCCCTTCTTCTCGTTTTGCTACCAGGTTTTTCTTTTTTCTCCAGTTTCTTAATTTTCCATTTAAACGCTTTCTATTAAGTTTATCAATAACAATAACAAAAAGCAACAACACTTTCGCAATTTTTTTTTTATTAAATATTTCATGGTTATTGCAACATGAATTACAGCGTCTTCTACCTTTGTGTGTGTGAGTATGATAGAAAGAAAAGTAAAGATAAATAAAGATAGGAAAAAATAGACAAAGAAAGAGAAAAAAGGAACAATTAAACTTAATTGAAAAATATCTATTAAAAATTGAACACAATATATTTTCTTTAGTTTTGTTTTTCTTTTTTTTTTTGCTTTTTTGCTTTTCCAATATTTATGTTTAGTTCTATAGATTTGAAGCATAATTTGCTTCATCTAAAGAGTTACCATAAAAATAAAATGTATATAAATAAGTAAAAGAAGAAGCAGTAATTGTTTATTGATTATTTTTTATGGTCATCAAACTAAAAGCCTTTAAGTTTTTTGTTTTTCCATTTTTCTTCTTTTCTTACATCAATGTTGTTGGGCTATTTTTATATTTCTTCATCAGCATCTTCATCTTCATCTTCTTTTATTTAGTTAAAAATATAGTTCCTTTTTTTTTTAAACTTGTTTTGTTTCTATTCTTCTTCAAATTGTTTGCTTGTCATATTACAACAACATCATATTTATGTTGTATGGCTTAAAAATGCCGCCAATAGTATAAATATTATGTCACAAGACATAATTGAGGTTGTTCTATGAAGTTAATGTAGCTTTAGCTTTACTTTTTGATATAAAAAAATTTATGTAGATTTTCTATAGCAACAAAAAAACTTTGAGATTTTGTAATAGAAAAAGAAAAATGTTTAATATAAAAATTTTTACTTAAAATTATTTTTTTGGCAAAAAACAAGAAAGAAAAATATATAAAAAAAACCTTAAGACCATCTAGAATGTATGTATGCATGTATGTTTGTATGTATTATAAACAAATAACGCTCTTTTTTCTTCTTATTCCATTTCACTTAAAATGTACTTACAAATCAAGTTTGTTACTTAAGTTTTTCATTACATTTACTCTAAAGTTTTGAAGTTCAAAATATGAAATTATCTTTTTGTTTATGCTGTTGTTATAATTGTTATTGTTGTTTTACTTGTTGTTCTTCTGTTTAAGTTCAGTTCAGTTCATTTCATTTTATTTTATTTTATTTTATTTTATTTCACTTCACTTCATTGTGTTCATTTTTCTAATTGATTTCATGCTTGAAACAATAAAATTTCTGAAAATTTTTAGCAGCAAAATCAAAACAATGAAGAACCGTTAAGAAGCAAATATACAGATATTTGTTTTTTTTTTGTTTTTTTTTTTTTTTTTTTTTTTGTTGATTTGTTTGTCATGGTTACCGTCATGGTTATGATTATGTTTAAGATTACATATACAAAAACAACAACAATGTTTAACAAAATGAATAAATAAATAAAAAAAATCACAATATAAATGGAAAAAAAAAGTTGACTTTAAAGATCCAAAAAAGTAAAGAAGAAAAGGAAAATTAACCAAAAAAGAAAAAAAAAGGAAAACGAAAATTATATCATAATGATACGGAAAAACCTCCCACCACTAAATATTTGCCATATAAAATGACACAAAAGCTTGATCAATGCCAATGATTGAACGAACATACATGCAAGTAATATACAACAACAACTACAACAGCAATAACAATAATAATAATAATAATAATAATAATAATACAAATGTGTCTGTTACAATTTGCTATGGCAAGAAAAATAAATCAACTTTGCAAAAAAAAACGAAAAAAAAGTACAGTTAATAAATTTTTGTGTTTTTGTTATTGCTTTTGCTTTTATTATTATTATTATTATTATTATGATTATTGTTATTATTGTCATTCATGCGAACTTAAACATTGAACTTAACAGACTTGCAACAAACCCAACAGCAATTGCAACAATAAATACTAAAAACAATAATAATATTTAATAATAGCAATAGTTGCATGTTGCATTTTTATTGTTGCCTTTTATAATCTTACAACACTTTATTGTTCTTTTAATTTTATGTTATTTATTTTTTGCAATTTTTTTTTTTTTTTTTTTTTTTGGTTGCTATTAAAAAAAATATACATTTTTCTATAAGACATGAATGCGATTTTATTTTTGTTGCATGATTTTGCTTTTGTAATTGATTTTAATTACATTTTGGCATTTAAAGGAAGATGTAAAAAGAGTGTGTAAGGGAGAGGTTAAAAGAGGTAAATAGTAAGAGATGGTCGTTGAGTTCAAAATTACATAAAAAAAATCTAACTTTTTTTTTTTTTTTTTGGAAAAGAGAGGCCTCTATTTTCTGTTTTTATGTGTACAAAAGCCTAAGTGTATGAGAGTTTGTGTGCTGAAAAACAAAAACAAAAAAAAAACATCACGTTCAAATTATAAAAAAAAGTCAAAGTTCAAACTCATTGATGGAGAGAATTTTTTTCTTAATTTTTTTTTCTAACTTCGATTTTTTTTTTTTTTTTTGCCTACAATTACGACCAGCATACAAAACGAAAATCCAAAACTATTCTAAACACACATTTTTTTCTTTCTACATGGAAAATTTTTGCAAGAAAATTCTTTTTGCTAAACTTTTTCCTTTATAAATATTTCAATGATTTTTCTTGTTTTTTGTTCCTTTTTTTTTTTTTTTGGTTTAGTTTGGTAGTGAGTTCCTGAATATTTCATATAAACAAAAAAATTTAGTAAATTTATCTTATATTTACATTTAAATAACCAAAACATTTTATTATCAAAAATTTGTATTTTTTTTTTTTGCAAATATTTACTATTTTTGGTTCAAAATTTTTGCATAATTTTTTCTGTTTCTATGCGTTGCCAATTTTATTTTGATTTCTGGCGGGTTCAAAATACATCATAATCAAAATTAACAAAATAAAAGAAAATGAAAGAAATAAAGAAAATAATTAACAAAGAAAAAGAGAAAAATTTATGATTCTTTTCTTACTTTGGCTTGCCAAAGTAACTTTTTCATAACCTTAAATGCCTAACTGACTGACTTTTCAAGTTGAATGCCAGCAATAACACAGTAGTTGTTTGTTGTTACCATAATGATTACTGTTGTTATTGTTATTATTGTAGATTATCATTCCTATTTATTGTATTACATTTACTTTTACATTCTCTAAGTTTAACGTTTGTTTACAATTCTAACTTATTTTGGCTGCTGCCTTTAATGTTGTTGTTACTTTTAGTGTTGACTGTCAGCTTGCAATAATGTTAATAGAAAATAAGAATAAAAAAAAAAAAGGACAAGCATAATAAAATAGAAAAATTGCTCCGAAAATTGTGGCAACACTTTCAACATCATAGTTCCTCAAAATCAGACTGGAAAATAGGAAATTTCAAAGAAAGAAAAAAACATTAGTAAAGACCTTAGAAATGAGTTGGCATTAAATTTATTCAATGGCCTGGAACATTTCCTTAACTAATTAATGAAATATTTATTGAAAAAGGTATTGGTTGGACTTTTGAATCGTTTTGAAAATATTTTATAAGTGTTACTTATAAATGCATAAACCTACTAAGCAATCTAAGAAAGGAAATTTTTTGTAAAATCTAAACAAAAAAAATCTAAAAAAATATATATATATAAAAACTTCAAGAAAAAAAAAATTGTAGGTAAAGACAAGAGGCCTTACAAATAGTTGTACATATATTTAAAAATCTATAAAAATAATAAGGGCAATGATCTACAAAAAGGAAAACAAACACGCAAAAACGTACAATGAGATCTTTTTCTGATATTTTTTCTTTCTTAGTTTCTTTAGCTCTTAGCTTAACTTAAGCAATGATTTCTACATTGAAGCTTTTTAAAACAAAAAAAAAAAAGCTAAATAAAAATATTGTTGTTGTTGTTTGTTATAACAACAACAACAATAACATTAATATAACTTTAACTTTTATTATTTTATCTAAATGCAATGAAAGATAGAAAAAGAAACGACAACAACAAAAGCAAAGCAAAGAAAAGCAAAAGAAAAAATATTAAAAAGGAAATAGAGAATGGACAGAGGAAAGGAAAAAAATTTGTACATGCACACAAACAAATAAGCATTTTATTGTTCATGCAGCAGCAATAACAACAATAACAACAACAACAACAACAACAACAACAACACAACAACAACAACAACAACAACAACAACAACAGCTATTGCAAAGTCTAATCTAACGTTCTGGCCTGATCTCATGCCTCGTGGTTTCCATTTGTATGATTCTCTTGTTTATTACTATTGTTATTGTTGTTATTGTTATTTGTACCTTAATCAACAATAAGAACAATATGCTACCTTTGTATGTATACTTCTGTTTGTGAATGTTGCATATATTTTTGTAATTTTTGATTTGGTAGCCTCATTAAATTTGAAAATTGTTCTTACATTTTCTTTAGTTGTTTATTGATCTAACCAACTCTTCAACAATTTCTACATTGTTTCATCAACTCCTTTTCTGCAATTTCCTTTCTTTACAACACCATCATCATTTATAATCATATTTTACATCATTATGATTAAGTTTTTATTATTATTATCATTATCAACATCATTATTGTTATGTATTTGCTTTTTTTTATTTTGATTTATTTTGTAGCTTCATCAAATGAGACGACAACAATTGGACAATTTTCTAACATTCAAAAGTATATTAGCAATAACAACAACAACAACAACAATAACAATAATATTAATAATAATAATAATAATAAAAGTAACAAGAAGAAGTTACAATTTTTTAAAGGGCAAAGCTGCTCTTGGTTTTTTGGACTCTACTTTTTATTTATTTATTTCATTTCATTTATGGTTTTAATCAATCTCGACTTTTCTATGTAAAACAAACAAACAATTCTCTTCCTGTCTCTCTATCACTGTTCTGTTCCTCCCCTCTTAATCTCTCTTCTCTTAATTTTGCTTCTTTTATTACATTTTGTTCTTTTTGTTTGAATTCTTTTTAAAGTGTTTTATCATGCAAATTTCCAGCTTCCTTTGGCTTTTTCTGTTTTTTCTTTTTTTTTTTTTTTTTTTTTTTTTGGTTTTTATTCAAACTATAATGATAGGAAAAAATATTCATGTACAATAACAACAAGTTTGTAGAAAATTTTGAATTGACACGCAAACCTTTTAATTTTGTATATTTTTATGCTTTTGTTATTTTTTTTTTTTTGATTTTATTCTCTGATTTTTTTTTTTTATTTTTCTTCTTTCTCTTACCTTTTCAACATATCTCTTCCATTTAATGTGATTTTTTTTTTCAATATTTTGACAGCAGCTTATTAAAATATGATGAAGAATTTTTACTTAAATGAGAAATGCTTTTAGTTTAGTTCTTCTACTTTTTTCCATTTTTTACATATTTACATGTAAAAAAAAAACAAATGAAAACCTTTACAACGTTTTATGATTTCTTTTTCATAAAAATAGTTACTTTATCGTTGTTATTGTTATTGATTTATTTATTTCTTTTGCTTAGTTCTTGGGTGGCGTTTCTTGACTATTACAATCAACATAATTAAATGAAAAGCCTGAAGAATTTCGAAAAAAAAACAAAGAAAAAATTCATTGCAGTTTTATATGAAAATGATAAAATCGCTTAACGTCTTTTGAAGAATAAGAGAATAAGACGACCTGCAAAAACTGTAGTAGCATCTGGTTAAATTTGAAAAAAAAATGTTCTGTTATAGGCAGCATCTTCTTCTTCTTCTTCTTCTTCTTCTTCTTCTTATCGTTCATTTAGTTTAACCAAACATTATTGTGCATTATTCAGTTTTGCATCTCTTCCTCTGTATTTCTCTGTCTTTCTTGGCTTTTGTGTATCCAAAGCCATTTGAACACAATAAAATCTGTTCGAAGTTTCATTAATTAAAACTAAGACCTTTCCAAAAAAGTTAATTAAGCATATTAATTCAATTTCATAATTTATAAGCTTTGCAAAAGTTTTGATTTGCTCATTTATCCAAAGCAATTTATAAAATTTTATATTTTATGTAAAAGTTTTATCAAAACCGCCGGCCTTTTGCCATTTCTATTGTTATTCTATTTTGTGGATATTTTATTGTTACTTGGAAACGGAAACGACACAATCAAAAAAAAATCTGGCATTGTAAAAATTTAATTGAATGTAGCTGCTCTTTGTTCATGCTGATATAATTTGATACAAATATTTAGTAGAAATATTATAAATAGCAAATAACTTATTAATTAATAGTTAATAAGCAATAACAATAACAAAAAGGTCTATATATAAAATATTTACATTTAGCTTGTTCAGCTTTAATATTTTTTCTTACATTGACAATTCAAGGCGTTTGCTTATGGTGCATATAAAAATAGCATCAAGCTATGACATCAAAATATATCGTATAAGGTAATGGGTAGAGATATTAGAATGAGCTAAAATAATAAAGAGGAAGAAGTAAAGACTTACAAAAAAAAAAAAAAAAATAGTTAGAAGAGACATGTAAAATAATGGCATGTAAGTGAATTTGTATAAGCAAATTGAATGTAATTGTTGCGTACTTGTAGTTTATTTTATTTACCCTTTTACACCGACTGCAAGGTCATTTATTTATTATTATTTTATTATTTTCATTATTTGTTTGTTGTTCATTTTTTTTTCACTTTTTTGTTTTTGTTTTTTTATTTTTTTTTTTTGTTCATTTTTTTATAAAACCCTAATGCCCTGTCTTAAAAATTGATATTGATGATGATAATAAAAATAATTTTGATGTTTATAATAATGATGATGTCATTTTAAATGTTTAGCAGCAACTGCAACACCAACAGCAACAGCGGCAGCAACAGCAATTGCATTTATAATTTCTGTCAATAGCTTGTAAATAAAATATTCCTAAGCTATTGGCATCTAATAAATTATGAATAAATTTTTAATGTTGCTATTGTTGTTGATCTTTTTTTTTTTTTTTGTTTTCTATCTTGCTAGTACTTTTGTTTAATGAATTCTTATCGAAATTTCTACTAATAATAATAATAATAATAATAATAATTAAACATTGTTTAGGACATTACTGTGCTGTTTACTGTGCTTGACTTTGCTTTGTTTTGTTGTTGTTGTATCGTTGTGTAATCGTTGCAACTAAATAAGCATATAAATAGCATATAAATGCATATGCCTGATGTTAATCTATCAAATAATAAAAAATCAAAAAAAAAAAAAAAAAAAGAAAAAAAAGCATTCAAATAAGTATAAGCAAATGTTTTCATTAAAAATTTTTATATTTTTCTTACAGCTGCTACAAAATTAGCCAACAAACATTTACAGGTGAGCCTTCTACTACACGATTTATTCATATCTTGTTATTTGAATAAGAAAAGAGCCAAAAAAACAAAAAAAAAAAAAATCGAAGCCATCGAAGAAAGTAATTCAAAAGTTATGCATATTAAGAGCCTGCGAAAAAATATTTTCCATTAATGAGATGAGATGAGATGAAATAAAACTCACTTATTGGACAATGCCTTATAAAGGAAAAGGGTAATTATAATACACGACTGATAAATTATGCCTTCATTTAATGCATAAATTATTTATTTATTATTATGAAATCATATAAAAAATTTTGTTATGTTAAAAAGTTGGAAAATTTTTCTTAATAGCAACCGTTTTACATGTAAATTAAGTACAAATCAAACAATGACATTAATTGATTTTTCAAAATGTTTTCTTTTTTTTTACATTTTTTATTACACATCATACAGAATTCGTGTTATAGTAAAATGCATTGCTTATGATTTTAATTGTATGACTTGAAGAATTATGAATTTCATTGCATAAAAACTGAGCAAGAAAACTTTTCCAACTTTTCTAATTAATTAGTTTTAATGAAGAAAATGTAAAACGTGCATTTGAAGTGTAACCAAATGAATGAATTAGCCAATTAATTGTTTGTTTATTTTCTTGATATATGTTTATTACATCATTAGTTAAGTTAAGACAGAGGCTTAAATAATTGCTTTTTAATCTTTTTTGTCTTTTTTGTTTTTTTTTTTTTTGTTTTTTTTTTTTTTTGTTTTTTTGTTTCTTTGATTATTTATTGCCTTATTCTTGTCTATTTATAAATAATTGTATGATTAGCTTTTCTCATAATTAATATAAATTTAATAATTTAATTAAATAAGAAAGAGAAAAATAATAAAATCAAAAAATCAAAAAATTAAAAATTAATAATAAAAACATGTAGTAATATTTTATTAATAGTTAAACGATTCACTATGCGTTATAAATTAGTCACGTAGTTAGTTAGTTAGTTAGTTAGAATTACTTGGTTAGTTGGGAATATTTTTTAATGTATAATATTAAAATTTTTTTTTCATTTTTGTGGTTTTTATTCAATTTTTAGAAATCATTTAGAAATGTAGCCAGTAAATTTCAGTAAATTCATTCATTACTATTGCTTGTTTTTTTTTTTTTAGTTAGTCAAAAGTAAAGTTTGTGGTAAAGAAATTTCATGGGAATATTTTGGAGAAATAAAACTTCCAAAAAAAACTTTTTTAAATATAAACATCATGTACTTTCTCTTAAATTTGAATTGTATGGCTCATTAAAAGTACTTGGTTTAAAATAAGACAAAAAAAAATTGGTAGGCTAAGTTAAATTTATGAAAGCTACTGACTGACATTTGAAGTATCAATTTTGAATGGTATCTAAACCTGGTTCCTCTTTTTTATCATAATTAAAATTTGACTGTAAAATCAAGGTAAGTTAATTGGTATTATTATAATTTTTTTACTTGAAATAAACCAATGAAACAAAAATCAACAAGGTAAGGTAAGCATGACAATGGTCAATAAAATATTTTTAGGAAAAAGTTGAAAAGAAGAAGGAACAAAAAATACATGAACAAATCAAAATGAACAACTCAAAATGCACCCTTTTGTTAAAAATTCTAAGGATGATCAAACCTTCTTATGAAAATATTGATGTTGTTGATGATGATGATGCTGGCATTGATAATACAATCGCTATACAATCAATGCTCAGTTCATAGTTAGAAAATATACAAGAAATGTGACAGGCATACATAGAAGAAGATAGACGAAAGATTTGCGACAACAATTCAATGTGATGCTTTAGCTTTCTTTTTGCTCCTTTTGCTTTATTTTGATTAGATTGTTGGGCATTTTGAAACACTTCCTTAAACGCCCACCATAGTATCATAAAACTTCGAAAATTTTATATAATATATAAGCATAACAAACGGTAAGAAGAGAGAAGAGAAATATAAAGAAAAACAGAACGAAAATGATAATAAAGAAAAGCAATAGCATTTGCGAATTCAATTGTATTATTATTATTATGAAGTTAAACAAATAACTTTTGTTTTGTAAAATATATAAATTCTTAACAATAACAGAAAAAATAACAACAATTGTAACAATACAAATATGGATGTTATACATGAATAAAATAATAATAACAAGCAATAACAATGCTTTATAATCAAAGAATTCAAATGTCTTCAATGTTAGCAAATTTTTGCGAGGCGATTAAACATGCAGGCAGATATACAACTAAACGCAATTAGTTAATCCATGAAATCCATGAAATCCATGAAATACATGAAAGAACAATGAACCAATGAATGTGAATGTGAATGTGATTGTGAATGTGAAAAGTACAATAAACGCAACGGTGAAACATCATCGATTTGTAAATGTTTTTTGTTGCTCCTGCTGCTGCCTCTGCTGCTGCCCCTGCTGCTGCTGCTTCATCCTATTGAATCTTGAACTGTAATAATGAAGTTCATTTTAATAATGATCATGATAAATAACAATAATAATGATGATAATAATAATGATGTAAGTTATATCGTCTACATTTGTTCAAGGCGTTTGCTACCTCAATAGATAACCGAGATTTTGTAAATTTCCTTAGAAATATTGTAAACCTAAATATAAGTGATATGTAAATAAAGACAATTTATGGGTTTTTTGTAGTTTACATGTTAATATTTTAAGTTAATATAATAATTTGATCAGTTTGCAACATTAAATCAATTGACATTTAATTTATATAAAAACTCCATTTAAATATGAACATTTGAATAAACTAAATTAGTTAGAATGGAGATCTATAATTGATGAATTTTTTTTTTAATTAAAATTAATAGAGTAAAAAGTTTAATAGAGAAAAACTTTGTTTAATAAACCACGCCCAGTTTAGAAAGTTTTATATTTATGTATCTGATTGTTTTAAATTTAAGTATAAAAATAATGTTGAAAGTGATTTGAAAACCGTGAGCCATGAAAAAAAGAGTTATTGTAAAAATTTTCTTTATTATTATTGTTCTTTCTGCTATACTTGGGACAAACTATTATATAAAATAAAAATAAATAAATAAGAGGAAAACTCATAAAATATAATGGGCAAAGTAAAGCTACATGCACTTACCAAGATAATTATGTTTAAAATATATTTTGTTAGGCTTCCTGTTAATAGCATCAAACATACGTTTCATCATAATAAACAAACAAAAATATAACTATGCTCAATACTTAAATTTCATTTATTTTGCATCTCTTTCTTTTTTTCCTTCATCCTTTCAACCAAATTGCTTTCTATAACTAGTGTTTAAAATGGTAAAGACAATGACGATAGCGATGTTTATGATGACGATAATAATAATGATAATGATAATGATGGTGATGATGATGTTGACGTTTATGTGAAACAACAAGACGTGATGAATTTCTCTTTTGCTTGTTATATTCCATAGCACTGAGCATGCTGGGCATTATAAGTGTACGCAATTATTTGTAAAAATTTTAAAATACTTAAGATAAAGCAATTGTCTGTCCATTCAGTCTCCTAAAGCCAGCCCACACACGTATTTTCATGTTTGGAGTGCAAAATAAACTTATTCAAAAAAAAATTCCTTAAAATTTGATTGAAAGCAACAATTTTACCGTTCATGTAGAAACTTCATTAAAAATATACAAAATTAATAGATTTTTTTATAAATATTTGGCCAAATAAATCGCTATTTTTGAATGAATTTTTTATGTGAGTTTTCTATATGAGAACCCTGTTGATAAAGAGCAGTGCTAAAGATGTTACAAACAAATGGTAAAGGAATTCTAACCATAAGAAAAGTTTGAACATTCTAAAGTTTACTTAAAAGTCGCCTCGAGTCGCTACTTACTTACAAGCGACTCTTATGGCTTGCATATATTTAGATATTTATAAATATTTACATAAAGAAAGAATTCTAATAAATCCTAAATACGAAAATGCAAAAATCTTTAAATGCTATTACTTTTCTTTAATGACGTTCGTATTTTGTTTTTTTTTTTTTTTGTCATTATTTACTTAGGACTTTGCATGGAATGTAAAAGGTACAAGCAATAGAATCGTAGTTAGAATAAAAATAAAATTTAAGAGCCTTTCTTGGCATAGCAATCAAAGAAACACTACTAGAAACTAGAAAAATTATTACAAAAACTGTTAACTTGTTAAAAATATCTTAAGAACAATCACAAGCAAAGCTTAAAATTTAGCAGTGCTTTACTTTGCATTATAATAATGATATTCATGATAAGAAAATTGAATTAGTTTTGGAAATACATAGAGAAATAAAATTATGACAAGGACTAGAAACTTATATCACTTTCTTCTTTCAATTTTGAATTTTATGTTTTGCAGTTATTACCATAAACAGAAAAAAAAAATCCAATAAAGTAAAACGGTATAAAATCAAAGTAAAATTTTTATATAATAATAGTGATTGTTATTGTTTTCTTTTTTTGTTTGAAACTATAACCATTCTTGGTCTTTCCAAAAAAAAATTCATCTATCTTTTGCTACAGCACTACTTTACCCAAACTCAATCCAATTCTTGAGCGACGCTAAAAGAAACTTTCATGTTGTTTTTTTTTTTGCTTCACTGTTGGATTTTTTATTTCAGTTTAAAGTCAGCTCATAAAATTTTTTTTATTTATGTATATATATATATATATATATATATATATATATATATGTATGTATGTATGTATATATGTATGTAGTGTGGTTTTATTTTATCTATAATTGTATTGTCTTGTGCTAAAAATGCAAACCAACTTTTGAAGTAAATCAAAGTAAAATAAAGTGAGATAAAATAAAGTACAAACAGTTTCTTAATTGCTGCTCCTAATGCTAAGTGCTATGATTGTTGCTGTTATTATGTTTTATTGTTGTTATATACATTTAAGAGGTATAATGAATCTCTGTCAATAGAGATTTATTGAATTTCACTCACTACATTTTCATTTTATATTAAATTTACAACTAACACAGAAGCATAATTTCAGCATTAATTAATGAAAGATCTTGAAAGAGTATACCAGAATTTATAGAAATAGAAACTCTATGATAAAGCATTCATCATACATCATATTATAGAAAAATAAGAAATAAGATTGCTGCAGTAAAAGTAGGAACAGGAAGGACAACATGGAAATAGAATAAATGATCGATTTAATAATAATTTAAAAGCTTTTCTTAAAAGGGAAAAAATAAAAGAAAAATATATAGAAAAGAAGAAATATACTTGACTTTGCAGCAATTTGTCATTTTTTATACATATCATAAACATTTGATAAATTTTCAGTTGGAAGCTTATTTTAAAGTAATATTTTTAGTTTCTTGCCTTTTACTTTGGTAAATTTTATATCTGATGAAATTCCAAGTATTTTCAACTAATTTATTGAGGATGCAATCTATTTAACATAACTAGAAAATTACCTTGAAAGGTAAATTTGTATTCAGACTTCAGAACGATGACATGAAATGATAAATTTTCAAAATAGTAAAAATTTATCTTTTTATGTTTAACATTCACTTTTTTCATGCATACTCTTCAAGGTTTTGATTCATCAGAAGGAGAAAGAGAAAGAGAAAGAGTAGATAATTCAGAAAACGATTCCCAATTGATTGATGAATATATTCCAAACCATTTTAAGTGTTATAAACATCTTCACAAACTTATAGTACTCTCCATTACAAATGATTTAAAATATAAATATTGTGAAAGATTGTATCATTAAATTAAAATCTTTTAGAATTCAAAAAATATCACCATTTTAATTAAAATTGATATTTCATTTAGACGCTTTTAAAACAAATGAGTCAACAGTTTCAATTTTTTTCTAATTTAAAGTTTTATGATATTTTTGCTATTTGTAATTTTTGCTAGATCTTATACAAAGTTCTTAAAAAATTATCATGTGAAACATTAAAAGAAATTTTAAAAAAAAAAAATTTTAAATTACTTATTTCGAGATTTCGCTTACCTCTTTTTTTCTTTTTATGATTAACATTTTAATGAATATACTTTTATAAAGAAGTAAACTAAAATAAATTATATTAAAAGTTCTAATATCTTTTTAAAATCTATTTAAATAAAAATCATCCTTTTTTATAATGGATGTAGAAAAAATTTTCTCCAATTCTTGGAATCCCATTTCAAATATTTAATATTTTAAAATGTGAATGTCATTGCCTTTAAGTATTAATTCAATCTTTGCATGGCACGATCTAAATATTTTGAAGACAAACTCTTTACAATGGGTAATCTATCTACAAACATTTTAAAATTTTTAATATCCAAGAATTTTTCAGGAAAATGCATAAAAATAAATATTTTCTTTTTTTTTTTTTTATTAGATATTCTGCTTTATACTTGAAAATAGAAAGGCTTTTTGTTTGCTTATTTGCAAAATATTAATAATGAAACGTGATCGGACAAAAATAATAATCATATCAACAATAACAATACTAAAAGCAATATTAAACAATTGAAATCGCTATGAAAGTGTATTGTACAGGCATAAAATTAGCAAAATAAAGAATAATATTTGGCAGAAGACAAATCTTGAACACTAACCACTTATTCAAACCAAAGATTGGACTGGTGATGTAGAATCAGATTTAAAATATACATGAGATATAACAGTTCTCCAATGTATAGATAAGCAACTATGACTACCATGATTTGTAATTTTTATATAGTTCAAAGTGACTTTGATGTTTTTCTTTTTTCTGAATAATTTTTTTAATTTTTTGAAAATGTATTTAAACAAAAAAATTTCCAACTTTTCTCCATTTTATAAGTTCTAATCCATTTTAAATACAAAGAAGAACAAATATAATCACAACAATAGAAATTCTATTAAGGTCAAGAGTCAGAGTTAGTAAGATGGAGAATGAGTTAGAGTTAAATAGAGAAATAAAGTTAGTGACAACTTGAAAATGCTAAAGTCATTTTAGAAAGATAGACAGACAGATAGATAGACAAACAGACAGGTAGTTATCATTAAAGTAACAAACAGCAACAGAAAATCTATTTCCCATAACTTTAAATATATATATATATATATGAAAATAAACTCAGCAGGTTTAATAATGCATGTTGAGATCATACATGACAAACATACAAAATGATTATAAACTTTAAATAAATGAAGAAGAAACTAAAAAATATATGAAAAAAAAAAACTAAATAAAAGAAACAGTAAAAAAATCTAGGAAAGCTATAGATTCTGCTTTTACTTTTTCCTTCATATTTTTTTCTAAAAAGTATCTAGTAATTTGTTGATAAGTGAGAGAGAGAAAGAAGTTTGATTTGTTTTTGATACTTTTTTTTTCTAAAATTTATTGTATTTTCTTTTTTTATTTATATATATATTTTTTTTATAAATTTTTTAATTTTATTAAATTGAAAAAAAAATACCGAGTATTGAGTAGAATGAATTGTCGACCTTTATTGACTTGACATTATTGTTAAGGAATTTTATATAACCCTACAGAAGGCATTAACAATAGCAATAATAAAACCCATCGTGTCCCATCATCCCATCATTTCATCGTCCCAACGATTTTCTATTTTCAATTTAACTGTTGTTGTTTTTATTATTATTGCTATTATTATTAATATTACCTTCACTATTTACATTTGCTGCTGTTATTTTCCTTTTTTTTTTTTTTTTGTTTTTGTTATCGTTGTCGTGATGCTGACTTAGTATTTTGGTTGGTGATTATAATAATAATGGCTGCCTGTTTTAAAATTTATACAAGCTCAAGTATTATTTTTGTGTGTATTGTTGTTTCTTCTTATTATGAAAAGCTGTGGCAGGTTGTCTTCACTTTTCTTTCATTTCAACTTTCAGTTTGGCTGCTCCCTTACCCCTCACTCTTTCCCTTACTCCCTAAAAATTTTTCACTGGCAAACTATTTAACTTAACTATTTAACTAACTAACCAACTACATACCAGCCTGTTCAATTTATGGCTATTTACCAATTGCTTGCCAACAATTTAGCCAACTGTTTCTCAATCATTCTTCAACTCTTTTATACAATCTTTCTCCCTCTTTCCGCCCTCTCAATGTATACGCAATAATGTTCAATATGTTCCTTTAAGCTTTTTTAGTTAATATGGGCTTATCAGGCAAAAGAATTTCCTTCCTTTTTTTTTTTTAACATTTTTGTTTTCGTTTTTGTTTATTATATTTTTTTTGGCTTACCTTTACGTACACGCATAAAACATCAGTAAGAACATAATGTTTTATTATATCTATGCTGGTGATTTATTATTATTTGATTTTAAACAGGCAGACAGTCCTAAGTAGAAACAAAACAAAATAATCCAACAAACGCATATTCTTATGTCAATTTAAAAATTTGAAAAATAAAAAAAAAACACAAAATCAACGAAGTTCGTATAAATACAAATTAAAAAAAAGCAAAATAATATTAAAAATATAAATTAAAATAAAATAAAAAGCAGCTTAAGCTTCAATAAGAATATTTGTGTTAGGCACAGAGGTAGAAGCTTGAATAAGGATTTGTAGCATATAAAATTAACTTTGTTTTTTTATGTAAAAGCTATAAATTTGAAATGAAATGTAATTATGAATTATGAAATTTGTGATTTTGATTTTAGTCAGTCATAACTTTAAAATTGCAAAAATTTATATCATTTAAAATTTTTAATAAGGCAAAACTTTTCCATAAGAATCAATAATTCAAGTAAATACAACATCATTGAATTTGTAAGGGATATATTAATTTATAAGGCAAGTCAGAGGCACTAAATGGCAAAAGATTTTAAAAAAGTTAAATTTGAAAAAAAGTTACTTAGGCTGACTTTTTTTTTTTTTGAGATATACAATAATAACTGATCGTTTATTATTGCAAATGGTTTACTATACTTAAGGCCATCTACATAGATGGCCTTAAGGATGGATGGGCCAAAGAACCTAAATTAACTCAGAAAAATATTCTTGAACAATTATAATTATAGAAAATATACCCGGCATATTTAATATCAATGAAAAGCAAATGATTTTTTTTCTTTGGTCATATATAAATTAATAACCTTGAATAAGTGAATGAATGTATTGAACCATCTGATAATAAAATGATTTACTGATAATTATTGCATATATTTATTTATGTATCATAATAACTAAAAGGGTTTTAGTTGACTTGTATAAATTAAATATAATAAATTTTACAAATAATAATAACAAAAAAAAAAAAAAAAAACAATGAGAAGAAAATTGCACGTATGTAAAAAAAATTGAATAAAAAGAAAATAAATTAAGTGAAAAATAAATGTGAAACAACAGACGAATGTACAAAACAAAATTAAAAATGTACAATTTAAATGCGTCAACATTAAATTGATAATGAACAAAACAAAAGGAAAAGGACCAAGGCTGATAAAAACCATTTAACTATAATAAAATGATAAAGTGTCAAATATATGTTAAGCGTAACCAAGTGAGTGAATCAAAACACTTTGTGAAACCAAAAGCAAGTCATATAAAAAAATAAAAAAGAGGAAAAAGAGAGAGAGAGAGAGAGACAGTAAACAATTTTAATTTAAATGAATTTTAACAGGCATTATCTATCTGCCGGACCAAAGAACTTTTCAGCTGCCTATCTATATGTCTGTCCAACTGTTTGACTGGCAAATACTTAGCCATATATAAAAACAATAAAAAAAAATGTTAAACGAAAACAACGAAAATGGAGAATGAATGTGAATACGTAAGGTTTTCTTGCCGTTGCATGGATCATGGGCTGACATACGACACTATACAAACACCACACATAAATATATATATATATATCTGGTATAAAAAATATACTGTAGCAAAAGTGTTTTATTACAGATTATATGAGCATATTTTAATAAAATAAAAAAAAGAATATTAAAAAAAAAAAAAAAAATTACAAAGCAAAAGCAAAGTGCAACAGAGAATTAAAGCTAGAATGAGTGTTTGGCTCTTTTCGCTGAGCTTTTACATTTTGCAGCATTAAAAATTAGTTTTAAGGGCTTTACAAGAGGATTAACCAAACATTTTTATTGCCTACCAATTTAATTTTATTTTACTTTTGTTTTTAGTTTTCTTGTTCCTTTTTTTTTTTTTTTTTTTGTTTTTCTTTTTAAAGAATAGTCCACTCACTAATTCTATATAATGACAATAACAACAATAACAACTATACTAACAATAATAAAACACTATACAATGCCTAAAGATGTTTTGTTAAGCAAGCACGCACACTACACAACACAACATTCTAGGCATGCCATTTCAGCCATGCCATTTCAGCCATGCCATTTCAGCCATGCCATATTTGGTTGTACTGTAATATAGACCTTTCTTCTTCTACTTTTCCTTCTGCTATTTTCTCAATTCTCTTTGTTATATTCCAATTTTCATTTTTCTTTTTATTTATTTATTTTATTTTATTTTATTTTTTTTTTTTTTTTGGGTACATCGTTTAGTTTATTGACAGCAAAGAATCATATTATAAGACAACTGGTAAATAAGGCAAATAGGCAAGCAAGCAAACAATGGACAAAGAAGCCAACAAACATTGAAAAAATGAAAAAGTATTAAATTGAAAAAAAAAAAAAAATCAGTACAAGTTATAGTTTTGTAACATAACTTTGGTAATAATATATTAACGTGAGACATAAATCATGTTATAGAAAATTTGCCATAAATGTTTCGTTTTGCGTTTTGCGTTTTGCGTTTTAATTTTTATTATTTTTCTATTCTATTGTAACGTTGTATATAATTTATTCTATATATATATATATATATATATGTATATATATATATATATATATCTAAATAAATGAGCATTCAATTTTTATGATAACTTTTGATGTAAATGTTTTGAGAATTTCATTTACTCATTTTTATAGTTGTAAAAAATTTATATTTATTTTTGAAATTTAATAGTAAATTATTATAAAGCAAAGGGCCAACATGATTATTATCTTTACTAGAATTATTTCATGCTTTTTCATATGTTACCTTTAAGTAGAGATACTTAAAATAAAATGCACTCCGAAAAAAAAAAAAAGAGCAAAACAAAAAGCACAAAATAAGAAAAAAGGAAATTAATTAAAAATTACTAGATAGGTAGGCTGATGACTTTTAAATGCCTTATTATGGCTCATTTAAGGTAAAATAAAATATCAAAGAAATAAAAGAGATCATAATATTAAGAAAATACTTTATGAGAAGGAGATTAAAATGAATGGTTTATACTGGACGACATTACGCTAAAAATTCTTGGAAAAAGAAAATTTGCAAAAAGTGAATTTATTTCAATATAAGAAATTTTTGATAAAATAAATTAATATAATCAAATTAATAAGTTTTGCCAAAAATATAGTTAAAAAAATTTCCTCTAAGCTATTTACACAAAAATTTTCTATTATTAATCTTGCGTTTTATTATTTAGACACCAAAGTACTTAAATGTACAATGGCCTTACACTGGTATCCTACATTTAAATTGAAACGTAATTTTTTTTTTTTGGTGAATATATACATGGAACATGGAATTACATGGACTTTCAAAATATGCAAAATAAATCTTAAAATAAAAAAAAAAGCCAATGATAAATGTTAACTCATTTATGAAATGTTTACTTCATTCAATTTCTCTTTGTTTTTTTTTTTTTGTTTTTTTTTTTTTTGTTTTTTTTTTAATATATCACTAACCTTTATTTTAATGAGAGTTACATAAGAACATTAAGTAGAATGAACTTGCACCACATGACACTTTTATTTTGCTCAATCCAAGTGTCATGTAAGCGTATAAATCAGCTAAAGCATGAAAATATAGAGAATTGATAATTCAAAGGTGTTAGAATAACAGCAAATAACAATAATAAAGTAAAATAAATAATAAATATATCTTTAAGTATTTAAGAACTTGCTCACTCTCTCTCTCTCTCTCTCTCTATATATATATATATATATATATATATATCTCTTTGCTGTCTACCTGGCCTGATTAGTTTTATTTTTTTTTTTAGTTTGAATAAATAAATTAATGAGATTTAAAAAGTTTATGTTAAACATATACAAACATATGCTCCGAAATTTAAAATAATTAAATATATTTTTTACTGTAAAGCAATATTATTAAAATACCATTGAAATGAAGGCGTTATTGTATAAAGCACTATAATTTTATTCTACAATAAATTTTTTATTATATATTTTTCTTGTTATTTTTTTTGTTACCCAATATAAAACATCTTCAACGATTATTTATGTAAATTTTGTCTTTTTTTTTTATTTTTCATTGCATTTTAAGCATTTACATAAATAGCTTAAGGTCTGAGCATCCTTTGTAACTTGATGTTATGCAGTTCATTTAGTTATTGTATTATTCTTGATGTTGATTGTTGATTGTTGATTGTTAATGTTATTGTTGCTAGGAATATTACTATTTTAATAATAATAACTGATATAACCAAATTTATAATTATACAGTAAAATAGGGCTAGATTCAAACAAAGATACGATATACCTTTTTTCAACTGAATAAAAAGCGGCATTAACCTTTTTAATTAAATATTAATAAGAAATTTTTTATGCATAGAGAAATGCATACGTACGCCCATTTTTTTAACTTACTAATTGGTTCTAATTTGAGCCTTTCAATCGCTTCTATTTAATCTATAACACAAAACTTATCAAAACGTCATAATTGTTCTTGTTGTTCTTGTTGTTCTTGTTGTTCTTGTTGTTGTTCTTCTTCTCATGATTGCCATTAGTATTATTGTTGTTTTACGCATGAATTATATATGCTAATGAAGATATTGTAAGCAGCAGCAATTGTCTTCTTTTTTTTTTTTTTCTTTTATAGTCATTTGATATAAAACACGTGTCAATGTTGTCAAACAAATTTTTACTTGCATATAAAAAATATAAAATGCCAGCTTTTCACATTAATACAAACAACATGTTGATGCAGCGTAAGGCATGCAAGAAATCTAATGCAATAAGGAAGGATATTTTTCTTAAAATATTCAACTTTTTAAAAAAATTAAAAATCTTTTAAAATTAAAGAAAAAATCTTAAAATTTTTTAATACGATGATAAAGTTCATTATTTAGCCAGAGAAAGTAAATTTTTTAAAAATATTTATTTAATAAAAAAGCTAAAAGATCTAGAGCTTTAGTAAAACAAATTCAAATTAAACACCAGAGTTTTTTAAACTGTTTTCAAAATTTATACAAACAATTAGAATAAAGTATAACTAAAAATGGCATAATTCTCTCACTTTCTGTTCATTTTAATTGTAAAACTTTTAAATAATCAAATTATATTTATACAAAAATAATTGAAATATTGTTAAAAAAAAATAATGAAATTGTGTCAAATAATCTTTTTTTTTTCTTCTTTTGATTATTAATGCATGTTAATTCATTTTGGCATTTCAAGAGAACAACATTTTTGGCATTAATTAGAACACAAAAAGCAAATGAATAAATGAACAAGTAGATTAAAAAAAAAAAACCAAGAAATAAATTTTTTAATTTTTTTTTAAAACAATCGATATAATCATAATCATAAATAAATGATAACAACAACAGTTAAAAGATTTTACACAAAATATTTTTAAATTGTGTATATGGAAAGTTACTTTCATTTAATTTATACAAATGGAAAAGAAAGAAAACCAGAAAAGAAAGAAGAAAGATTGTATAAAAAAGGCCAAAAATCTAAAAGTCAAAAAAGCGAAAGAATTTTGTATATATTTAAGGAAAAGATAAAGATAAAATCTGCATAAAATTGTGAGTTGCGTTACGTTATGTTACGTTATGTTTCGCAGTTAACACAATTAACTGAAACTTATAAGAACAAGTGATTTGTATGACAGTTCAAACATTTGGTTATAGAACGTGCAAGTGTTAACATAACATTAAATTAACGGCAAAAAAATTTTTATATCAAAACAAAATTGAAAAAAAAAAAAAAAGAAAAAGAAGAAGGAAAAACATTAAGAAGGTGATAAGAAAAAGAAAAAGTAAAAAAAAATAAGTTAATGTTGAAGAAGAACATAAAAAGTGAAATATGAGGTTATTTATCTTTATAATTATGGTTAGCTCACTATTCATACAGACACCAGCTAATTATGTATATAGAGTACCAACAACATTAACAACAACAACAACAACAACAACAGCAGCAGCAGCAGCAGCAATAGCAACATCATTAACAACAATAGCATTAGCAGCAACAAATCTTACACAAAATGAAGCAGATGACGTGATGCATTTAAGAAAAGAATGTCCCAATAAATGCTATTGCGGTACACCCAGTATAAATCGTATTGTTGGCGGCAATATTGTCAAACAAAATAAATATCCATGGACGGCGCAATTGGTTAAAGGCCGTTATTATCCACGTTTATTTTGTGGCGGTTCATTAATTAACAATCGTTATGTATTAACGGCAGCCCATTGTGTTAAAAATAATCGTCAAGATCAGATAACGGTACGCTTATTACAATTGGATAGATCATCAAATGATGTCGGTATAACGAGACAGGTAAGTTACAAACATTTGGCCATAACTAAATATTTTCAAAAATTGTACAAAATTTGCTTAAAGTTAGTTTCAATAAAATACTTATTCATTTCATGGCATTCTTTTCATTTTGTTGTTTTCTTTTAAAAAATTATTTAATTACTTTTTGATTCAATTTTATTTACTTAAGTAGTTCAAATTATAAATTTGAATACTTTTTTTTACGATTTAATTTTATTACAACTAAATGTTTGGCAGTTTAATCATTTTGTTCTATTTTTTCTAATTTTCTTTAATTACTTTTTAATTCTATTTTATTAATTTAGGTATCTAAAATTATAATACATCCACAATATGATGAACATAGAATTATTAATGATTTAGCTTTATTAGAATTGAATAAAGCAATACCTTGGGATAGTGGTATAAGGCCAATATGTTTGCCAGCGTTAAATCAAAATTTCGAAGGTCAAAAGGTGGGTAAATGAAAAATAAAGAAAAAAAAAAAAATGGAGTAAAGAAATTTATAGAAAATATACATAATATATAATATATGTAGGCAATTGTAGCTGGTTGGGGTTTGGTGAAGGAAGGCGGTGTTACTTCAAATTATTTACAAGAAGTGACAGTACCAATTTTAACTAATAGAGAATGCCAAAATACTCGTTATAAAAATAAAATTCAAGATGTAATGCTTTGTGCTGGTTATGTAAAACAAGGCGGCAAAGATGCTTGTCAAGGTGATAGTGGTGGACCATTAATTGTTAAAGAAGATCGTTTTAAATTGGCAGGTAACATATAATGAATTATATTCGACATTTTTATAACTTTCTATCATCATTAATTATTCTACGTTTGCATTGTCTAGGTGTAGTTTCATTTGGTTTCGGTTGCGCCCAACCAAATGCACCAGGCGTTTATACAAGAGTTAGTAAATTTATTAACTGGATCTATACAGAAACATCAAATAGTTGTTACTGCTAATATTACACAACAACATTAGCAATAAAAGCAGATTTAGTTCTTAAATTAGTTCTTTTTCTGCGTTTGTGTTTTCATCTTTCTTGAATTTAAATCCCTGCATTCATTTGTCAAATGTCTCTCAATGGAATGTAAAATGAAAAAAATCAGTTAACATAAAATAAAATTCCAACTCTATGTTGGAATTTGAAACTATTTCAAAAAAGATGGTTGTGGAAGAAAGCAATAAAAAAAAAAACGATGGTGAGAAAGAAAGGATGAGTAGAAGAAATGATGATTTGATGGATTGATGCTTTGAAGGAGTTATAAAAAATTTAAACAAAAAATAGTAAGAAGATAAAAATGTCTAAATATAGATATATATTTATTTTAATATACCAATTTCATTATAATTTATTTGAAATTATATTTATAAATCCTTTAAGGATATTTATAGTATACAAATAAATCTATTTTGTATACGTAAATTTTCATAAATTTGAACTGAAAAAAAAAAATGGAAGAAACGAAGCAAAAACATAATAATAATTTTTAATGGGACATAGTTTAGATTCATTAGTATGCGTACGGTTGTAAATCACATACTAACCTCTTCTTCTCATAACCATCTCCTCAATGTCAGTCAAAATTGCAAATTAGATCATATTAAAAGGTATCAGCAAAAGGTTCATATTAAAACATTACTTTTATATATTGTGAAATTTCTTTTTTCAAATAAATTGATAAAGTCATTGGTGTAAAGTTGCGCTTTATCATTTTTTTCCAATAACTGTCTAATCACAATTAAATATTACAGCTTCATTAATAATGGAATGAGTTTAGAAATTGGGTATATCTAGTATAAGAAAAACAATCTAGTTCTAAGAATCAAATTCAAATGTTTTTTCAGATGAAAACCTTAACTTCCGTAAAATTTTTTATTTATAAAAAAAAAAAGAATGTCATTATAAAATTGATGAAAATCCATTATGAAATATTAATGAATTGATTTAGATATTTTAATATTTCTAGAATCACTCTTTAATCTTGCACAACAAAATATAAAATAAAAATAAAAAGCAAAATCTTTACTAAATTCTTTTTATATGATCTAATATTAAAATGTTTTCTTTTATGGTTTTGTGTGAGTGTGTACGTGCGCATGGGTTTGTATAAAATATATTTCATCTTAATTCAATTTAACAACTAAAATAACCATTAACTATTCACATAGTAAATCATCTTTCATGAAATTGTGGTATCTCCTAATCATTGTAATTCACCGCTGTGCATCACTTTTTATAGACTTGTATTGCAAATTTTATATTTGTTGCATTGATGCATTGATAGATATGATATGAACAATGATAGGCAACTGGAATAAAAAGCAAAAGCAATATATGATGGAGCGAAGGAAAATGTAGGCGATGATGAAGTTTTATAATGTATTCAATATGTACACGCATATTTGCTGTACATATTGAGCTGGCATTGGCATATATGAATTGTGAAATGTTAATTTAGCCTGGAAGATAAAATATTATAAATTTGTTGTTTTATGCCAAAGCACAAAACAACAATAACAAACAATAGAGCAATATTTAAAATATATGAATAATGGGAAAGGCATAGCAAGAATTTGATAGAAAGGCTACTAGAAAAGAAACGAAAAAAAAAAAGGAGTAAGGATAATATGAATCATATGATTTGTTGGTTGCTCATGCCAATAAAGTCAGCTAAATACATTGTACTTCATGTTAATCTTCATCTTTATACGATTATGTTATGTTTGGTGTTGCTTTGCTGATGCCATTGTTGCTACTTACTGTTAATGTTGTTCATATTATTTGTGCTGTGGCTGTTGCTGTGTAATGATTTTCTTTTAATTTTCATATTTTGTATCGGCAATATAACTAAAAAAAATTATGCCGTTATTGTATGATAAATTTCTTTTAAGAACTTTTGATTCTACTTTGGCTTCATTTTGATAAATTCTTTTTTCTCTTACTTTAAACTCATTTGATTTCTTATGTTATACTAAGCATCTAAATAGAATTTAAATAGAATTAAATGTTTAAATAAAAAATTTATGATGTCATACATTTTGTACATTGCTAAATAATGCTACACTTGATTTAGAAATCCATAAATAAATTATATGTATTTATAATAAATTTATAGCTTTTACAAGGCCTAGCCTTTAATAAGCATAAAATTCAAATTTCATCATACTGAATCTTCTTATTTTTTTTTTTACTTTAGATATCTCACATGTCTAATCTGTAAGCATTTCAATTTAGGTAAGACATTATTCGGATTTCTATAGAGATACATGTAAAGCCCTATAAAGCCCTATAAAGATAATTATAAAGTTATAATAAATTTCTCACAATAGATATTTGCGCGTCACACAAAAATTATTAAATGAAAAAAAAAATTATTTTTTTTTTAAATATATACATATACATACACAAATATATATACATGTACATAAATATGCATTTTCAAAGTACATTTATTAACAGTGTATTAAAGTAACTAATTGAGAGTGAATTCTAATGAAAATTTAACTGTTTGGATGTAAAACCTTGAATGTTGCTTATTTTATTGCACCTTTTACCTTCCAAATTCATTGCTTTACTTACTGCTCTGTCTGGCTTTCTTACTTTCCTTATGCGATTTTGTATTCTTTGTTCTTTGGTCATATCTTAATTTGTTACTTTTATTGCTTTATATTTAATAACAATTTTCAACATGTTGTAACACGAAATGTGCTCCCGTGAAGATAACACGATGATGACGACGACTCATTTTTCATTTAAACATATATATATATATATATATATATATATATGGAAAATATTTATCTATATATGAAAGCGTTGGTGTCGCTATTCTTAGAAATAGTTAGTGTTGTTATTATTATTTTTATTATTATTTTGTTAAATATCTTAGACAGAGATTGCAAGAAGATTGTAAATGTTAAAGAAAACCTACACACACCCAACACATACAACATACAATAGGATTTTTTTCTTATTTTGCTTTTTTTTTTTTGTTTTTTCTCTCGTTCTGTTCACTGTTTGCCATAACTTGTTTCAAATTTCTTTTATAAATTTTTTTCTGGTTTTTTTGTTGTGGTTCTTTTTGTTGTTGCCCTTTTTAATATCATTTAGAGTTTTGCGCATGTACTTGAGTCATCAGTCAAGGTCACTGTCTGCTTTATTGTTACTTTGCTTTTGTTTCGTCTGCAATATTGTGCGTTCACGTATTACCTTTTTTTCTCATCTATTTTGTTTTACTTTTTTTTAATTTTTATGTACAAGTTTTTCTCTATTATGATTATTATTAATTTGCTAATGTTAGTGTTACAAATTTATTTCTTTTATATGTAATAAATAATTGACAACACTAATTTCATTTTATAGAATCGTAATCATCTTGTAAAAAACCAAATTCCTATGAAATTGAAATATATTTGTAAAATTTTTTATGGAAAGAATTTAAAACACTTCTCTTTCATATATAAATGTTTATATTTTTATGCTCAAAAATGACTAGAAATTCTTTAGACTTACTAACATTTTATTTTTCTAAAATGAAACAAGCATCACTAAACATCATTTATGGACTTTTCATAATTTTATCTCTAAATTATTTAGCCTCCCAAATTTTATTTCATTTACTTTATTTCTTCTTATTTATAACTTTCTTGTTTTATTTTTGTTCTATTTATAAATCTATGAAGTATCAATAATAATTGTTAAACATAATTTTTAATGACTAAAGTTACATTCATTCTCTATCAACATTTTTAAAATTCTATCAGAAAATTGATTATAACAATTATGTTATGTTATGTTATGTTATGTTATGTTATGTTATGTTATGATTATATAAGTTTTATTTTTCCCATTATTTTTATTTAAATCTTTAAATAATATAAAATCTATGACTAAAGGCAAAATATCAATATAAAAGAAAAAAGTTGTAAATAGCCAGAAATTGGCCAAACCTTTTCCCTTTTCTCTTTTATCTTTTCCTTTAAACCTTTATTTTATATATTTGCCAGATTTTCACTATCACATGATCCATGAAAAAATTGTGAAACGCAACGTTCAATAATCATTTTTCATAGACCTACAAAACATCATGAGTAACACAATGAATGAAAAGGAAAAAAAAAAAATATTCACAAATTACGATAATTTGTAGAAGTTTCTTATAAATTTTATCTAAGAAATTGTTATAAATTATAAATACAACAAAAAGGCTGGTTAGTTGCACGTAGTAGAACTATATGTAGAAAGAGAAAGAAATGAAAATGAAATAGATATATAATCATATAATACATTAATATACATAGAGATGTATTATAATTTAAGCCTAAGGATAAAAAGAAGAGTACTAAACAAAAGAACACCAAACCATGAAATGAAAATTGTTTTTTCTTTTCAATTTTTATTAGTTAACATATATTTGTTGTTGTGGTTATTTTTGTTATCATTATTATTGCTCAAAATTGGTTTTTCACTAAACTGTTTGTATGCTGCAGATTTGCTGAAGACTCCAATTTCGTTATAACAATTAATATAAAATCTTCATCTGAACACGCTGTAATTCTGCTTAAACATCTGGCTGGTTTTAGGCAGTCTATGCTTATTTTTATGATAAATGCTTGTAAAAAAAATTTTTATCTGCTACGTAAATATTAGAAAATTTCTTTTTGATGAATAAATTCTTTTTTTTCCTTTCTTTTTTTGAACTTATTCGTCCTTAACGATCGTTCTTACTTTGAAAGCGAAACAAATTATATTTTCTTTTTTCCTTAGTAATTATAATGATAAACATAATAATAATGATGAATTAGATTTATGAAAATTTAGAAGAATAATAATAAATACAATTGAAAATTGAAGAAATATCATTTAAAAGCAAATCACATTTTTATTGCGTGCATTTTGCATTTTTTAAACACAACTAAATGTTCTCTATGTATTTATTAAAAGCCTTAACATTTTAGTTCAGAGTTACGTTTGCTATTATTGTTGTTTCAATTGCTATTCATATTGCTGTTTATTTGCTGCTGTTTGTCTTTAACATTATTTTATACACATGCAATCAATGTGTCTGTAAAAAGTCATGACAAATTCCCTTTTTGCATGCAAAAAATAACCATCATTTTTCCTTAAATATTTTCCATGTTTGAATGAATAATTTTTTGTGGCGTTTTGCTTATCTGTTTCTTTCATTCTTTGTCTTTATGGCTTTGTCAAGAATTTATCGCTGTTCTTTTTTTTTTTTTCTTATAATTTTGCTTTTTCTTAATTTGTTTGTGTATTGTGAATACAAGAAAACAACAAATAGTAGCAAAGTAGAAACTAAAAGCGTCAAAGTAAAAACAATAAAGATAAAAAAGCAATAATAATAATAATAATAATAATAATAATAATAATAATAATAATAATAATAATAATGCTAATAACGAAATCAAATGGAAAGCCGCCACTAAAAATTCACAAAGAAAAAATATGTAAACAAAAAAAAAAAAAGAAGTAAGTAAATTTAAAGCAAAATATAAAAAAAAATATTTATCATTTGTTCCACACAAATACTCTCCGTTTCTATCTCTGCTTCTATCTCTGTCTCTCTCTCTCTCTCTCTCTCTCTCTCTCTCTCATTCATTTAAACCATTCATTCGTTAAGTCATTCATTCAATTATTCAATTTTTATTCCTACAGCACAAAAAGAAAGAACTTTTAAAGGCCATGTAGTAAAAATAGGAATGGTGATTGTAGTGGTAAAGAAAACGGCAGTAGCGGTAAAACTTTTAAATGTTATAGAGAGAGTTAAAATAAAATGTTTAGCACACTATCTAATGATAAATGTTAATATTGTTATTATTATTGCTGCAATTGTTGCTGCTGATGATGTCATTGTTGTTGTTAGTATTATTCATTAACCATAATACAAGATGTTTTTTTTTTTGTCTGTAATAGTTGAGGCCACATGAACAGCAATGGCATGTGCTTGGAGTGCTTGTCATTTAAAGTAAAGTTAAAAAGCAAAAAGGGAACAAAGCAAAAACATTTTAGTCGATTCAACACGACAAATAAGTGCCATACATGATATTTTCTAGTATGCTGTAAGAAAAAACTATGCTAAAATGTGTTTGTTAAAGTTTGTTAAAATGCATGCCAAGGAAGAATACAAATACTTTACTTAACTGATTTAACTAAATAAAATTGAGTTCAAACCTTTCTATATTTTGAATACAAACAGATTTATAAAGCATTTGAAAATAATACCTCTGATAGCCTGTCAAGCCGTTTTGCTTGACTTAGAGCACCAAAAAGAAAACATTTATATAAGAAGCACAGAAAAAAAAAAAAAGAAAAATAAGAAAAACATTTCATAACCATATAAGTAAGTGTTAGAGGTGTCAAATAATAAGAACAGCAAGAGCAACAAAAAATTAAACAATTGATAAATAAGTAACTTGTAACCATTACATATAAATCACGTTCAGAGTTTATGCAGCCTAGATCAGAGAAAATGCACTAAGAATTTGCTATTCTATTCTAATATGGGCATGCCATTCTAATAATGTAAATAAAGTCTAAAGCGGCTTCAAGGTTTAAAGTACGTTTCTCTTCTCTATGCCAATCATCAATCGCCAATCTTCTATTTGTATTGACGATAAGTTTAGGTACAGTTGAAGAATTGAAAATTTAAAAAAATTTATGCTTTTTCATCAGAAAATACTTATAGTAAATACTTCAAAAAAAATGCCAGTCATTTTTGTGATTTTTTTTTATTATATCTTTTCATCATATTTATTGGCGCCTTCATTTTATGTTAAATCTATATGGCAAATTTATAGGCCTAATATTTAAAAGCAAAAAAATAGATATTTCATTTAGATCATTGAAACATTTTTTGGACTCCTTGTTCTCTTTCTTTCCTTAATTAAATTTATCACAAAACTCGATTCACCATGCAAATGACTTACGCAAAAAAAAAAGGGGGGTTGTAAAATAATCAAGAATCAGCTTCGTTTATTTCGTTTCATTTGTTTTCATTTGTTCATTTGTTCATTTATATCAGCCATAAATATTGTATTATGTATATTTATATTTATAATTAAAATTTACATAAAAGTTATTAAATGTGTAATATAATTTATTTTTTATAATAACTTTCAATTAATTATTGAATGAAAGATACATAAATCATAATCACTTAATAAAAAAAAACTCAAGTGTTAATCATTATAAAATGTAATCATAAATAAACTCTCTTCAACAAATTTATGGTCACGTATTTAAATTAAAGTACAAAAAGTTACAAGAACAACAACAGATAAACAAACAAACAAAAAAAAAAAAAGAAAAATGGAAATCATAATGAAAATTTGTAAAAGAACGAGAACAAGGATAAGAAAAAGAAAAAGAACAAAAAAATAAAGCAATTAAAATTAAAGCATGTAAAACATTTAACAAATAATTACGCCCACCACAAAATTTAAAACAATAATATACAATAATGAAAAATAGCAACAGGAATATAAGTGCGAAAAAGCCAAGGTCTATTTATTTGTCTGTCTGTCTGTCTGTCTGTCTGTCTATCTGCCTGTTTATCTAGGCATTACAAGGACGTGCAAGTTACATGCCAACAAAATGTATAAAATGCAAACAAACGCCTTCTTTGTTAAATAAAAAAACAAGCAACAACAATAACAACAATATTTAAGGTATAAAAGGAACAAAATTTAAAACAAAAAGAAGAGATTTAATTGAAAGAAAAAATTATTTAAAAATAATAAAATGTAATAAAATTTTTACCAGAAATATAATTTCAATATTTATATGTTATATATAAAACATACATTCATATATTTGTATATATATATATATATATATATATTTGTATATAGCTGAATTATCGCAATAATTTTCATCATTTTCGTTTCTTTATATCTTTCATTTTCTCTTAAATGCACGCACTTTTCTACTCCTACTTACACACTACCATTTACAAGGGCGATGAGTATATATTTGTATGATTTTATAATATAAATCGTAATTTTTATTATAAAAATTATAAATAATCCAACACTTATTAAAGCATATAAAAATGCGTACAATTTAAATTTAAACTGAACCAACTTAATATAATACCTTTATATAAACAATTATATTAATTATAATATAATTGTTAATTGACAGAGGCCGCCTTTTTTTTTTACTGCTAGATTACTAAATGACTCGATGATGGCAAATGGTTGATGACTGATAGTTGGTGGCTGTTGATGTTTTAATTGCTTATACGATTATTTTAATTTATAATTTTTTTTTTTTTTGCTTCTCAACTTTAGACGCCTTTGTTTGTACAAGTTATTCACATCTGGGGGCCAGTTTTAATATACATACAAAAATTTTATCTCCTATGCCTTGGTTTTCTTTTACTTTTATTTCAAACGCCTACTTTGACTTTCATAACATTTATATCAAGAAATCAAAAAAGAAACATGAACTCAATATAACTGAAAACCATCATGCAAATGCAAATGCAAATGGAATTTCAAATATTCTTTAACATCCTTATTATAACTACTAATTGTAGTATTTGCAGTTGTAATAAAAAATCAGCAATTTTTGGCTTGTGAGAAACCAAAAGAAGCTTTATCAAAATAAGGGTTTTAGACATGCATATTATTTGTGGCAAATATGCACAATGCTTAAAATTGCAACTCTAGAAGATCATAAATTATTACAAAATGCTACTTCTTCATTTTCTTATTTATATTTTGTTCTATTTTCAATTTATGTTTTGCTTTTTTTTCAAGTTTTCAATTTTTCCTTGGTTTTTTTTTTTTTTTTTGTATAATTCCAGTTCTATTTAGAACAAATCTGGCAATAATACTAATAATAATAACAACAACAGCAACAATAAAAATAATAATAAAGAAAATAATAGAAATAACCTGTCAATTTTATACGCTTAAAATATTTGCTATTTATTGATAATTTTGTTTTTTCTTTTTCTTGTTCTTATTTATTTATTTATTTTTTTTTTTTGCTTAATTCATTCATTTAAAAGCAAAATTTTTCTTTATAGTAGAACAAATATAAAAAATTTTAATATTTTACTATATTTTGTATGAAATTTTTTTCTTTCTATCAAACAATTTCTTTTTAAGTTAAATTATTTTTACTATTGTTGTTTTTCTCAACTGAACTTGTTCTCTGGAAAGATATGGAATCGTCTTTTTTAAACATCACGATATCTTTATATTTAATTTCCATTATTTGAATAGTTTTTGTGCTTTTAATTTTGCCTTTCTAGACCAAAGTTTCATTTTTTTTTATGCCTTTTAAATAGCATAAGCAAACGTGCCTTGACTTTTTCATATTTTTTTTCTATTTGACTTCTTTTCATTTTGGTTTTCATTTAGATTTATTTTCTCTTTTTTTTTTTTTTTTTGTTTTGAATGGAGTGTTGAAGTTTTTCTCTATTGCTCTTCTTCGCCTTCATATTCCTCTGGCTGTTTTCTTATTAACATTGTTAACGGTTCTTAATGGAGAAGAAGTCACATTGAAATGCATGAATATTTTGGCAGCCAACAATAATGGCAATGGTAACAATTGTAGCATAAAACTAAAAAACAAAAAAAAAATTATTTAGAACGAATTCTTTGCTGCTAAAACAAAAAGAAAAAATGAAGAAATGAAGAAATGAAGAAATTTACATTAAATTAAATTAAATGGAGCAGAAAGTTGAAAGATTACAAGTGGAATTGTTTTTATTTTTTATTTTTTTTTTTTTTTAGAGCAACAACAAACTAAAAATTGACATAAATATTTAAACACGGCCAACCATGACAGCGCAAATTCAATGACAGCGCTAGAAGTACAATAAATATGGAGCAGCAGAACAAAGAGATGCAGTGGAAGATAAAGATGAAGAAGCAAGTAACATGTCAACGCATAAATTTTATGGCAACAAAGAAAAAATTCAATATGCAAAAAAAAAATGCAAAAATAAAAAAAATTTATATAAATATATTTGTATAATAAATAATATATAAATAACAGTAAAATTATTATTGCGTGAGTACGTCTAATAAACAAAGCTTAGCATAACGTAACATAACGTAACATAACGTAACATAACACATCTTGCGACTTCATTTAATATGGCCACTCGTTGTTGTTTATAATGTTGTTTATAATGTTGTTGTTGTTGTTGTTGTTGTTGTTGCTGTTACTGTTATTGTTATTGTTATGCATTTTTCATTTCATCATTAGGAGAAAATCATGAATAATAATAATAATAATAATAATAATAATAACAATAATAATCCATTGTATATTGTATAACATTCTGGTTATTTCGTATGCACTATGTTGAGAATCAAAATAATACGTAGCATAGCATAGCTCATTATAGCACTTGTTAAAAAGCATAAAACATAAAAGCAACCGTATGTGTGTAAATTTAATATTACGCATATAGCGCTACAAATAATTTTATATCATTGAGAAATTAACTCATTTTTTCATTGAATACTTTTTGTTTCTTATTGTATTTTATAATACGGCGGGTGATCTAAAATTGAGTATAAAGCGTGAGAAATATTAACCATAACAGTAAAAGCAAATGAATGCATTGCATTGTATGTTGATGTGACGTTAAGCTTTAAAGAAATAAACACAAATTTAGGTTAAGATTCTTTTGGGTTAAAGCGTAAGAATTAAATCTGTAATGCTAAGATTAAGATTATAATTTTGAAATAAATAAAATTAAAATAAAGCAAAATATGTGCCATATATTTTTCTACAAACTAAAATTAAATTTGCATAGAAATTCTGTCACGAAATCAAATAGTTGAACAAATCATAATAGAAATGTAAAATGGTAAAAAAAAAAATCTAAACAACCGCAAGAAGAATTCGTTCAAGTTAATGAGTTTCTCACGATTTTTAAAAGATTTTGTCTATTGCTAATAAGAAGATTTGCATTATTCTCATGCAGAAAAATGAAATTTACTTTTCCAATAATTTTTTTATTATAGTTGCATATTTGAAAAATTGTACTTTCAATGAAATTAATCAGCTAGATAGAATTTTATTTTTGAAGAATAACTATCAAAATGTAATGGAATTTTTTTTTTTTTTTTTTGTAGATATATTTCAATGGCAGATTTTAACATTCCAATCTATATTTATTCAGAATTTTATTTGCCATTTTGCATAAAGTGCAAAAAAAAAATAAAATTCATTTCTAACTTTATTATTTGTAGGTGCTATTTTGGAAAGTTTAAAAAAAATCCAATTCTTTTATTTAAGAAATTATTCATTTGAAAAGATTAACACTAGATACTGCAACAATAATAATAACAATCAGTTTAGAAAAATAATTATAAGTAAAAATAAAATAGCTTAAAGAATCATCAATTAAATACTCAAAGCATGTACAATTCTATGAAAAATTCTTACAAATAAATTACAAATTATTTGCATATTCCATCAAAATGAAATTGAAAATATTTACTTGAATGAATGTATGTTAAAAACAATTTTTTAAAAAGAATATTGAGGAAAATGTTAAGAAATGTCTGCACGTTCATATAAAAGAACATCACGATCAAGAAATTTATTAAAGTCAATCTCTTTCGCTTTGCCCTTCTTTCAAACCAAATCCGTGATATTAAATATACCTTACAGTAGTCATAAGTACATTTAACGTTTGGTTTTCATTTACTTTTTCCAAATTTTATTATTTCTTTTTCTATTTTTGTTTTAGATTTTTTCCTTTGCATCATTCATATATTTGGGGCAATATTTGTTATAGTGAGAGAGTTTTAATGATGAAAAAGTTAGTGGATAATGGTGGAGTAGCAATTATCAACAAGAAACATGAAACAAGAATGAATTAAGGATGCACATTCTTAAAATAAAAGCAAAAATAACCAAACAAAAACACATTTGAAAGCAATTGGTAATCATTGGTACAAAATGTTGGTGCTAATGGCACATTAGAAATACATGTACGCGTTTGTTTTTTTTTTTGATTCTTTTATATGTGGTCTTGTAGCTACCGAATGTAAATTCATATATTTGGTAATGTATTCAATATAATGCACAGCATAAATAACAATAATCAGTTATGTTAAGTTGAGTTAATGTGAATAAAATGTAAACAGGCCAATCAGTTTGTCCGTCAGTTCGGTAGCCAGTTGGACCGATAGTTAATTGGTATTTTAAAGAAATTGCCAACTTATACAAAAATGGAGAAGACAATGAAAAAGATGAAAAACGTATAGAAAATGTAAAAAGGCTTAATGCGAGCGCATACCAATGTAAAATGAAATACAACGAGAGGCTCTAAAAAAGCTAAGACAAATAATACACAAACAATCCAAATATACTATACTTACTTTTTTCTTTTGTTTTCTAAGATTTTTTTATTTGTTCTCATTTTTAGATTGTACTACAATATAGAAAGGCGGTAGCGGCAGCGGCAGCGGCAGCGGCAGCGGCATCATGCATCATGTATCATGCATTCAATTCTAATTTTTTTTTGTTAATGGCATTAGGTCAGAATACAGCTAACAGCTAAACATATAACAATAGCAATAGCAATAACAATAACAAGAAATAATAGAACACATACTATTGTTATTTCTTGTTCGGTTTATTTATTTATTTTCTTCTCAAAGCAATGCTAAAGTTTTACTAAAATAACAATAATATTTAGCATAATAAAATAAAGCAATGATAATAGAATAATATATTTTAATGATAATAATGTATAAATAACTAACAGTTAAAGATGTTTTATGAGCTAGAAATACTAAAAGAATGATAATAATAACAAGAACAACAAAAACAATAATAATAGTAACTTTTGTGAATGCTCATTATTTTCATTACATTGAAAACATTGAAAGTCATTTATGAGTATCCATAAAAAAGAAATTACCAACAAATTTTTTGATGTAATTTAATGAAAGTTGTACCAAAATTTTCCAAAATTAAAACAAAAGTAAAAAAAAAAAAGGGAAAGATTTTTCACCTTAAGTATTTTTTTGAAAATTATAACATTCAAAGTATTTACTTAAGATATTCCCTTAACTAATGGCTTCCAACGTAAATCAATTGTGCCATAAATAATTGCTTAAAAAGAGAATCATATTATATCAGATTATATTTTTTAAAAAATTCAAAATTTTTTCATTTTATTTGTAAATTGCATAAGCATTGGCTTCGAAAATCTCTCCCTTGTTTGTTTTTTCCAATGAAAACTTCTTTCAAATCGTTTTATAATCATCACAATAAGTGACCAAGAAATGTTAAAATAAATTTTATAAATTCTTCTATATAAATGCATCATGCGCATTATTAGACTAAATATATGCTATTATATAGAAAAGTATGCCATTAAAAACGATTTAAAGCATATGGTTAGGCAATTTGACTTACTAAGTGTCTGACTATCTGCGTGAGTGGTGTTGATAATAATGATGATGATTTTAATATTGCTAATGTTAATGATAATAATGAGAAGTAGAATAAGATGATGATGATAATTATTAAAATAGTAGACAAGCAAGTGTGAATGGAGTGTTGGAGTTAATGTTAATGCTAATGTTAATGTCAGCCCAGTAATAGTGTTTTTATTCTTGTTGTTGAATCTTGCTGTAAATGTTTATTGTTGTGTTCTTAAATAGGTAAAGTTTTCTACTGTCAGTATAAGAGTTGTTGTTGTTATTATATATGTTCTATAATTACATGCCACATAGAAGTTTAAAGTTTTTCATTTAAAAAGTTTCTTTTCTTTCCTCCTATAATTTCTCTTAAATTTAAGTGCAAGGTAAGCATATGAACAATTTATACTTGTATCCGTTTACTTCATATATGAAGTTAACCCAATGCCATGGCAATAATATACCAACAATAGCCTAAACCTAATGATTGAATGGTTTTTTTTTTTTGGGTTATCTCTATTTTTTGCCTACTTTTTTTTTTTTCTTTTCTAAATATCTTTTATTTTATTAGGTCATAACGTTTTAGGTGAATCGTTCAAACATTTCAATTTTTAGTGCAACATATGTTTATAGCAAAAATTAAATAAAACGAAACAATATTAAAAAAAAAAAATAAAAGCTTTAAATTTGCATGCAAATTGAACGTGATCAAATAAATTTTTACCATTTTTATTAAGGATTGCCAAAAAAGACTTTTCACTTAATCAGCGAATAAAAAAAAAAGTTTATAATAGTGACATTAAAAATAAAATTATTTGAAAGTCCATAAATGAATAAGTAATTTTTCTTTTCAATTCAATAAATTTTATTTAATAATAATAATAATAAAAATTTCCTTATTTTATGAAGAATTTTTTTTTTTGAAATTTTTTACAAAATAAGTGTATTGTTTTATCAGTTAAATAAAATTGAACATAAAGAAATATATAAAGTAATTTTTTACAATATTAAATCAATGAACTAACTGAATGAACAAGTTAAATATATAATTTCATCTTTCTGAGATAATAATTTTTTAGATAATAAGTAGAGAGCAAAAAAATTTTAATAATTTATGTAATTATTTAAATGAAACTTTGTTTTTAGATAAATATTTATTAAAATAAAAGTCACACAAACCTAACTAAATTTTACAAAATCTTGTATAATTTTGTATAAAGGAGATGCCGTATAAATTATATACTTGAAACTTATTATTATGTGCATGACATCCTTGGAGAATATGAATTATGCAAGAATGAAATTTTTTTAAATACCTTCTTTGATCATATAAAATATTTCTTATATATAATAGTATTAAAAAGAGAAAGAGAATATGGCAGTAAAAAGGAGATGGAGCTTTATATACTCATAAGGATAAATTATAAGAAATCATAGAGTAAAAAATTTCTTATAACTTTGGCCATTGCCAACTGGACGAAAAATGCATTCATTTTATAATCATAATAAACATAATAATAAAAATCATAATGATTATACATATATATATAATAATCATAATAATGATGTTTATAATTTATTCATCTAAAAATAGTCAAAGTCATCTAAATGATGTACGATCGCCTGTCATACCTAAGTGATGCGTAATTTATAACTTACTTCAAAGGTGATGCTTTTGTATGTATGCTTCTTTTTTTGTCCTTATTTACAGTGCATTTCTTTATTTTTTTGTGTTTTTTTTTTTTGTTCTTCTCCTTAAAATTTTTCCTTCTTTTTTATGAGGTTTATTTTTACAATACCCTCTTAAGGGACTTATAAATACACATACATATAAATGCATATATTTACGCCTATGTTTATATATAAAAGATTTTAAATGTTAATGCGTCTGATGAGACAGAATTGAATTTTGTTTGATATTAGTTAAGTTGAGTTGAGTATTGTATTGTATTGAGCGCTTGAATGGAATTATTCGTTCAAGTCTTAAGATTCCATAAAAACTTCTTATATTTTACATTACAAATTTTACCTAAAGTCATATTTACATTAATGTATTTATAATAAGTTTATATGTACATTAATGTAATGAATCGAAAGAAAAAAATCAATAGAAATTTAAATAACCATTTGGCATTAAAGGAATTATGATTATATTTATTATTATTGGTATTTTTATTGAACTTATAACTTTATGATACAAATGCCTCATATTTGTATATATATAACGATAATGATAATAACCACAATTATCATTATTATCATCATTATCATTTAACTTATAATTATTATTATTAATATATTTCTCTAGTCATCTGACAATCTAAAACCTGATGTTTGTTTATGCACATAATTTACGTTTTATGTTGTTGTTTAAATTTGTTGGCCCAACAATTCATATCAATCATTTAATGCAATACTTGGTTTATCCTTTCAAAGTGTTATATTCACTTTATTAACACTTTTGTAGCATAAATGTAATGAAAGTACTATAAAATTTAGATATTTTTGTTTAGCAGAAAAATTTTCAGTTTATCTGTTGCTAATATGACTAATATAAAAATATGTCAGAAACATTGAAAGTTCTTGCACAAATTTTGATATTGAAATTATGTCACTTTGGTTTAAGGATATGCCCTCTGTATTGGTTAAATTATGTAGCTTCACTATTGTTGGTTTTCCTTTTTTTTTTAAGTATTACTTGCAAATTATGAGTTATATAAATCGAACCATACCATCAAGTGGTGGATATACAAAATAGAATCACTCTCACATTTAATATTTTAACTTATATTATTTTAATCTTCTCCTTCCCTTTCTTATTTCCTTTCCGCTTTTCATCTTCTTTTTTCAGCCGTTTTTAGTTTAGTTGTGCTGTCCTCTTTTTTATATTTATATTCATGTGTCTTTCATTAAACTTCTGATAACATCGCAAAATGTGAAATTAATGACTTTAAGGTTGTTCTCATTATTAATGTTTTTGTCATTGTTGTTGTTATTGTTAGCGTTGTATTTTTTTAACCCTATCAAAAGTAGATGTTATTCGTGCTAGCTAATCAAGCATAATGATGCCAATGTATACATTTAATATTGAAATACATAGATAGGTAGATGAATGGTATGAATGGATATATATATGACTAAATGGACAGACAATACAAAAACAGACAGATATATAGATAGATAGACAGACAAACAGACAGACAGATAGACAGACATTAAGGCATAAGATATATATATATATATATATATATATATATATATATATATATATATATAATGGATGGATGGTAAAATGCATTAACCACAATTGATCAGGTGGTTTAATAAACTAGAAATTTTCTACATAAATAAGATAAAATATTCACATTACATAAATATGCCTGTTTATTTATATATACATATGTACATATATATATAAGTATATATGTATGTATGTATGTACGTATGTATGTATGTGTATATGATAGGGTTTGTCAATGTTTAAATTATAATGTTTATGAGATAAGCTAATACACACAATACCTAAAAGTAAATCATAGACATTGATGTTGAAGTTTCGATTTCTTATCTTTATGTATATTTATATATATATATATATATATATATATATATATATATAATATATAGAATATATATATATATATATATGTACGTTTTGTTTTAGTTATTGTTGTTATTATTATATGGTTAATATGACACAACATTGAAATGTTTATATCATCACCTGACACATTTGTTTAACAAAGTAAATATTACGTTTATTACTGATTGCACTTTGATGTGCATTCATTTAAAATTTTATAATATCATATAATTTATATTTATCAAACAAATAACTTTAAGGCCGAAGATGATAAGACATTCTATATATAAAAAATAATTGTAATTGATCTACCATAAATCTAAAAATAGCTAAACAGTATTAGAACAATAAGAAGAAATAAAACAATATGGACAGAAAAAAAGTATAAAATAAAAAGCGAGAAAACAAAGAAAAAATGCTGCTAAATTGAATTAGTACAATAACAATAAAAAAAGCAAAATTTATTACAATAATAATTGAAGTAATAATAATATGGCAAAAAAAAAGAAACGGAAAAACGCTTGAAACTAGGCAATAAAAATAAAAAGGGGGTCAAAACAAAAAATGCAAGGAAAATCAAAGGAACTGTAAAAAGTTATAGAAAGACAGGTAAATAGAGTTTGGGAAACTACCATCAATTCAAATATTATGACAAAAGTTATTACTGCTAGAAATTTATACCTCGACACGACCACACACTCACTTTTTTGTGCGAGCAACATAATGATGCTTTTGTACAATTTATGTTGATTACTAAAAAACGATATGATCATATTGTATTTTATTGTTAATATCGTGCAATTTTATATATATATGTATATATATATATATATATATATATATATATGTGTATATATACGCATGCATATGGGTAAATATCATATATTTAGTGAAATTTAATATTAAAACATTTTGACAGCTTTATGGTTGGGCTGCGTCAAAACTTCCTTCTCACAAAAAAACTTCCTCGCATTTTTGTTTTGTTTTTTTTCTCTTGCTTTTGTTTTATATTACTCTTATTTAACTATACTGACTTTTTTTATTATTGTTGTTACTATCATTATTGTTGGATATATTGTTCTTCTGACGTAATAAATAATAGTAAAACATTTTTTTCTTCGACTTCGGAATGTCCTCCATTTCACTTCGCCTTTACCTCCTTAACCATCTCCTTTTATATGTTACTAATTTCTCTATGTATTTACTATTTTTCCAAATATTCTCGAATTCATGTGCATGTATATTTATGTTTATGTTTAACTCATGTTAACTATTGACAATATTAAGTTATAATTCATGGTACACGCATCGCTAACTTTTCTGCGTCTCATCCTTCCTCTTACTCTGCTTTACTAAGGTGATGCAACAAAAAGTTTAGCTTCAGTTTACATTTCTGGTATATACTTATTTTATATTCTATTGTTACGCAAAATCACAAATTCGTTTAAAATAAACAAAAAACAAAAAAAAATGCCAAAAATATTTCCTAAAACTCAAGATGTAATTTTTATTTCTTAAAAATATTTTTTTGGGAAAACTGTGTTCATCGCCTAATTGCTTTTAATTCACCTTTTTCCAATTGGTTTATTAATAATTTCTATATTTTTTCCTAACTAGATATCCAAAAAATTCAAGTTTGTGACTATAGTTTTTCTAACTATTTCTTCGAAACCAATTTTATCCCAGTTTGTGCTTTCAGTCTTTTCAACCCAAAAAATTTATTAAAAATTGTGCAAGTTTGTGTCTTAAGTCTTTGCAGCTAAATACAGTTGCAACATTTTCCTAAGTTTGTAACTTAAGTCTTTTCATTTGTGAGGTGTTTTGGTAAGTTATTTTAAGTTTGTGTCTTAAGTCTTTTCAGCTTTAAAAGTTTTTCATAAATTTATGTGTAATTTACAATACGAAGAAATTGAAATGAAAGCAAGATTCATTCGCACAATTGATATAATGAAATAATAATTCCTAGAAATATGAAATTGAAATGAAGTACGATTTAGATAAGTTTTTTAGGACTAGAATAAATGAAAAAAATAAATTTGTGTTCTCCATAAACCAATTTACTGATTCTATCATTCTATAACAAAGCACTTACAGTGGAGGAAGGTAATAGTTATAGCAAATGTTTGGTAGACTTATAACAGCATAATATAGATCTATTATTTATGGTACTGATCCATTTGAATTTGGTGAGGTCATGCTGTTCTAGATATTTTAATTGTATTTTTCATGTGTTAGTCCAAAAGCAAACTTGCATAAAAATTTAGAATAGACTCTCTTAGACAAATTCATATTTTTCAAAAATTAATGTTTTTCTAGACTGCGTAGTTACAATGAGGAAATGTAGTAGACAATGGCTAAGTTTAACATTTTTGATTGTTCTTAACAATCTATCCTTACTTCATTTTCATTTCCTCATTCTTTTCTTCTGTGGTTATGTCTTTATTTTTTTTTTTGTTGTAATTTCTTTTTAATAATACGTTTTCAATGTTCAATTACTAGACTAATGAAAGAGAAGAATAACGTCATAGTGTTGTAGCGGATGTCAAATTATTAGTGTTATAAAATAATAAAAAAAATAAAATACGAATTAAAATGTAAAGTAAAGAGAAATTACTGGAGGGGAGAAATGAAGAGATGGAGAGAATAGAATAGAACTGATTTCATAAAATAATAGTGCGCCTTATCGATTTTTCCGTTCATTGTTTCTTTTTTTTTTTTTGTTTTCTTTAGTTATTCGATGCTTGTGTTTCGATTTTTTTATTGGATTGTGGTTTAAACTTTGGTTGCTCTTTGTTTCTATTCGTTTTTTTTATATGTTTCTATTTTGCTTCTTTTATAATAAAAGCCTATCAAGCTTGTTGGCTAAAATAATTGTAAATTCTGGCAAGACTTTTCTCTTTCCTGTTTTTCCTTTTTCTCTTTTTATTTTTCTTTCCCTTTCTTCTATTTTGTTTTTTTTTTTGCTATTGTTTTTCTTTTCTTTCTTTCAAACTAAGCTACATTGAAATCAATGTTCCTGTTTATAATGGTTTGAAGTTGGTTTGTGTGCAAAATCTAACAAAAAAAAAAAAAATAATAAAAAAAAAACCAAAAGAAAGGAAAAATGGATAGCAGTATGGACGACATAAAATGACGTTTATTTAAGCTACGATTCAACTTATTTAAGTTTTCACTTTTAAAAGGAAATTTATAAATCTCTAACTTATGCCACTTAAGAAGTGTCTTCTATTCCCTAAGGATATCTTCCTTAAGAATATCTTTTCCTACATGTCAACAACAATATGTTATTAAAATAGTAAAATTATTGAACATTTAGTATTATCTGAAATTTTGAAAGTTTACTTTTTATATAACTACCAAGTTAATAATTTTTTAAATGTTACATTTATGTAGAACAAGTTAATCTACTCTATAGCGTAGCATTAGAGTACTACAGAAAATTTGAAAGAAAAATGCTATAATTTTACTTACTTAAGTATTTGTGGTCAATTAGTGTACGTATGTCATGTACTGGTAGATTTACCTCTTGGCTTCTCTTAAATTTTCTCAAATTATCTATTAACTATTTATCTCTCATTTTAGCTATGCCATTTTTTTCTCTTTCCTTCTTTATCTCTTTTACAGTGTCATTCACAATATTTACGGCTTTATATAGGAAATGGACTGTAATTTGCTTTGATAAGTACTTAATGAAGATAATGTGAACATAATAAAAAAAAAATCCAATATGCAAAAAAAAAATATACATTTTCAACATATAACACCTAAATTTTATAAGCAATAACTGTTAATAGATCTATACAAATTTTTAGATAGTATTAGTACATTTTAGAGATTAACACTTTGGTGTCTAATAAAATTATTTTTATTTATTCATATAAAATTGCTGGATCAATTAAATTAGTAACTGGTTAGACCGGAAATATATTGACTGATATATTATATATGTATATATGTATCTAACTTAACATATATATATATATATATATATATATATATATATATATATATATGTAAATGTGTGTACGCTGCAATTGATCTAGTTTTTTTTCTTTTAATGCCTGCTGCATGAAACAAAATTGTGAATTTAGAAATAGAAGAAAGTAACCAATAGAAAAAAAAGGCAAGGAAATATCATTAAAATGAGTACTGCAATAATAATAACAGTGGCAGCAACTGTAACAATAATAATAATAATAATAATAATAATAATAATAATAATAATAATAATGAAACATTTCTAAATTGAACTTGTTGAATAAAGTGATGTAAACAAAGATTTTAAAATGAAAGAATACATTGGGGCTTATATAATTGCTTATATATTGTATGATATTATTGTAACATATATTCAGGTCACTAGGTAAAAAAGTTTATGAGAACATTATTGTTCAGTTTCAGTTGCTTTTCTTTTTATGTGCATTTCTTGCCCTTTCGTTCATATAACTTAATATGAATTTTGATTTATTTATAGGCCACATCAAATAAATTAGAAATATTTAGAATATATAAATTTAGTATAATATTAAGATGTTATTGTTTTTGCTATTGTTTTTCATGTTATTATTATTAATACTTAATTTTACCATAAATATTTAAACAATTATTTCTTTAGATTTTAATTCTTTGTATCATTCAATTATTATATAAACAATTATTACGAAAAAAATTACTGCATGTAATTTATAATAATAGCGGAAATATTTGTAAGAGTAGAAATAACAATAATAACAACATCAACAAAACAATCAAAGGTAATAACAAAATTCAAATATTATTAAATTAGTTATTTCGTAAATATTTTCCAATCACTTAATAATATTCTTTAATATTCTTATTACCATTATTTTCATTATTATCGGCATTATTTTCTACGTTTAAAAAGTATTTTCTTCAACTTATACTTCTTATTCGCGTTACTACTTTTTTTTATATGTGAAAATGAGAAAATTTTTATATATGAAATGATATGCAAGCATAACAACAGATGTTAGCATTTTATTTTCGTATGCATTTGTTTTTTTTTTTTATTTAATTTTGTTATTGTTCAATTACTTATTGTTATTATAGTTTTTTTTTGTTTTTTTTTTTTGTTGTTATTATTTGTACCATTTCATTTTGCATGAACTCATTAACAATAACATGAACCAAAAGCGCAATAATAATAAAATAACAAGAACAACAAGAATAACGAAAAAAATCTGCTGGATAAAGAAGGCGATAAAAAAAGGTCAAAAGTTCATTATTATCGTTGAGCCTGTTACAATCTTTGAAATTACAATGTTGGATAATAAAGCAATGCAACAGAACAAAAATAATAATAATAATAATAACAACAACAAATAATAACATTACAAAATAATAGCAACATGCAAACAACAAATGAAGCAAATGGTATTTTCATAAACACCATCGAACTAGATTTTGTTCACCATACAAATTCCATCTAAGAACATTTGCAAGTTGTAGAAAAAAAGTATCGTGAAACGATACAGTTTGCATTTATTTTTCTTATTGTTGTTATTGTTATTATTAGATGCGATGTTATAGAAAGGTAAATTAAATGATCTAATTTAACAATTCTTATAATATTTGATTAACAACTCTGGAGATTTTAATGCAAATTTAATTTAATACATTTCATCATATTCAATTTAATGCATTTCACTTCGAAATCAATACAAAATGAATATGCCAACCAATTTGAATATAATTATATATACATTAATGTATGTATGTATGTATGTATGTATGTAGCATATGGAAATGGAAGGAGGTCATTTTCAAACACATACAATTACATTTTGAGGGGATTTCTTTTTTTGCTTTTTATTTCATTATTACTTTTTGAAATTTCTCCTCTGAGTTTTTCTTTTTTAGTTGTTTCTTTTTTTTTTTTTTTTTTTGTATATTGTAGTCTTATAGGATAATTACGAGTGTTGTACCAGATACGCCTTTTTCAGGCTCGTCCATGTTAAAATATTATTTTTTTTTCCGTTTTTTTAGCCTCTAAGTATTTACACTTTACATCTCCATATTTATGACTTTGTTTACTTTTTTCTTTTATTTACTTTTCCTTCTTCTTTTTGTTTTTTATACTAATCTTCTTTTTCGTTATCTTAGCTTAAAATATTTAAAGTTGTAAGACCTTAAGTATTTTTCGCTCTATTTTCATTGTTCATTCGTTCAATTTTGCTTCTAACAGTAATAAAAGAAAGAAACGCAAGAGGCAAAATGTAAGGAAAATGTAAAAGTCAAAGTTTTGACAGTTGCTTGCCACTAAAAAAATTTCAGTAATAATATCATCATCAGCAATGGCAACAGCAAGAAGCAATAACAATAATAAAAAATGAAATGAAATGAAATGAAATGAAATGAAACTATTTGATCTAATATAACATCAGTAAACATTGTATTAATATAAACTGACATAAAAGAGGATTCAACAAGACTAACAACATAAACTATAAATTAAGAATTATTGCACTTTTCTTTTCAATTTTCAACTTTTGTAGCTTAACGAAATTTTTATAACGCACCAGAAAGTTTTGATCATATATAAAATAAATTGTTTCATGTATGATCACTTTCTATTAAATATTAATCCCTTAATATTTTTTACATAAAAAAAATTTTTTTTTCCTTAAAATGAACTTAGAAATTGCACTTTAAATGAGTGAGATTAAAAGTTTGCTTTACATACCAATTGATATCGATATGATTAAATTGAGGCGTATAAAACGTTTTGTAACATTCCCATGAAATTTACTAAAAGAAATTGGAATTTCAATACCTTTTTTTTTTGATTTTTAATATTACACTTTGCTATTTTATTTTCTTTATTTTATACTTTTGCATTCACACAATTATTTTAAGCATGTTACTTTTTTTTTTTGTTTGCTATTTTCTTCTAATGAAAATTTTAAATGAATTTGTATTTGTCTTATTTGAATTTGAATTTTTCTACACATATATGCCTATCTCTGTCTATCTACGTTTTCCTATATCTATCTCTTACTCTTTACCGCATTAACTTTAAATCAAGAAATGTCTTTGGAAAAGTTTATTATGTAATACATAAAGAAATTCTAATCTTTTCATGTTATATATATATATATATATATATATATATATATATATATATATATACATAATATATGTTTTTGTTATTGCTATTTTGTTAGTGTTATTAGTATTATTATTTATATATATATTTATCTTTTTTATATATTTCTTGATATTTGATATGCTCTTCTGCTGATGACGACAATCATAATACTTTTTTTTTTGTTGATGATATCACTATTATTGTTATTGTTGCCATATTTTTGCTATTGTTCTTTTCTATTGTTTTTCTTTTTACTTTATTATGTTATGCTAATGCATGATTATTTACGTTAATTGGGTTATGTTCATATACATTAAATAATAACTGACTGTTATCATATGAATGTAAATATATATAACAGAAAAATTTGCTTTCTTTTCTCTCAATCTTAACTTTTGTTATTTAATATTTCTTTTGCTTTTCATTAGCTATACAAATTAAAATGTATTCATTTAAGCAAAAGGATTTGTAACACTTCAAATAAGAAATCAGAGTGTGTCATCTCATGTTATATAAATTTGTTTCCTTTAAATAAAAATATTTAATTTAAATTGAACTGCATTATTAGAATTTCATTTAACAAAAACGTTATAGTTAAATGTTAAGAGCCATTAAATGAATTACTATAATAATTATTATAATTATTATTATAATGTTTTATTTGCTGACAAAGTTCACTTCAAATAAACAAATTCTAATTCAATGCCACTTGATTATAACACATTTGAATGTGTATACTTTGAGTAATTAAACAAATAAAATTAAACAAACAGATGAACAGGTAGCTGGAATAAGCAATCAAGTGATTGTATGGACATGTAAATATTTAGACTGGCATATGGTCAGGTGGCCTTATGAACAAGTCAATATATATACTGGCAAAGATATACTTGAAAAAGATGTTACAGTTAAATGACAGTAAATTAAAATTAAACGTTTCCATGATCTATTTATAATAGTTTTATAGTTATATATAAAAAGCAAAACTGTTTTGTCAATTTTTATAATATTGTTGCCACAATTTAATCATGAAAATAACCAAAAAATTTATTTAAAGATATTTGACTTGATTTTCCTTTTACATTATTAAAAATGCATCTTTTATATGAACGTTTAAACAAATATTATTATTATTAAATTTGCTATGAATCTCTTCATTCTATTTACAGGGTTTAAAATAAAATAAAAAGACACAGTTGGAAAAAGCTGGATAAAATTGGTTAGATATCATGTTGTTATTACAATTGATATTTAAGTGTTTACTATTAACTATAAAAATGTTAACAACTAAACAAAAAATTATCTAACAAGGACCATAGGAGGTGAATTCTCAATGTCTCACTTCAACGATTCCACTTCACTTCAATTTGACTACTTCTCAAATATAGACTACTATTATTTCAGACTATTACATTTTTATTTCTCTATTTTTACAGATTCAACGAATTAATTGAACAGAACGAATGAAAGAGATTAATGTAAAAAGAGAGAGAGAGAGAGAGAGAGAGTAGAGTGCATGCATATATGTCTAATAACAACAACAATCTTAAAATGATATTATATAAACGATAATGATGATTCGAACACAGCAGGTTTTCTTTTCCCATTTACATGATTTGTAACTCAACTGAGAATTGAACAGTTGAACAGAACTAAATAGACATTAACTTGAACTCAGAAATAGAAGATAGATGTGAAAAACTTTAATTAAAATTCAATAACAAGTTTTCTAGCTTACATATGTACACGCACATGCACATGGTTAAACGTCATGTATGACAGCTACATGCATGATTACTTCAAAAATTTTTAAATGACTTTGTAGTTCATTAAATTGGTAAAAAGAATAAACAAAACAAAACAAAACAAAACAAAACAAAGAGTATAAGAAAAAGGAAAAGCATGCAAAAAATAGTTTGTGATGCTTTTTTATAAAAATCAACAAATCAACTAATCAACTTGATAAACAACAAAATATATGACATTTCTCATTTCATATAAATTTTATCTTGCTTTACACAAACATTTTTTATTTATATTTTTATCATGACAAAATATTTTACAATTTTGTTGGAAAAATTTTCTTAAAATTATTACTTGAACTTATGCTCATGCTCATACAATTTAAAGTTAGAAATTTTCTTATAAACAAAACTTTAAAAAAATTTATAAATTGTTTCCTTTTTATTTCTTATTCTTCCTGTATACATGTTTTAAATGTAGAACACCATTCATTCTATCATTCTATCATTATCAAAGTAATTATATAAATCAGTTGCAATTGTAATCATCTAATAAAAGTATGCTCTACAAGAATCAACAATAATTTAAACAAATTTAAAAGGAAATTATATATATGTAATAATACTCTCTAATATTAAATATTGTAAAATCATGCTAATTTATCAAAACGCATTCAACTACAAAACTATTTTACGCAGTTATTTATGGAGTTAGGAATCATGACAGTCTTATACGCTAATCCATTCATTTATGCGAATGTATTTAATAAAGTAAATTTTTTCAATGTAAAATAGCAACAACAATAACAACAGCAAATAATTGAAACTTGTTTACTAAACAAAATTTATATAACTAAATACATGAGAATCTTGTTTGGAATCAAAACTTACTTTCTAGCAATTAACTAAAGAATTTTAAAATGATCATTAAAGTAAAAAGTTGCAAATAATAACAAAAAGTAAATTCTTTTTATAGAGTAAAAACATGCTTCCATTTGTAAGCATTTTGCTAAAATAATTATGCTTCTTATAAAATTTGTTTAAATGATATTCAATATTGAGCATTTTACATAAGTTTCTTTCACATTAATTTGTTTTTTTTTGGAATAATCCGATTCATATATATGTACAACTTTATTAAAAGTGCACAATTTTATATTAGATATATATAAGATCATGTACTTTAATCATAAAAGTACAAATGTTACAAAAGTTTGATTAAAATAATTTCTAAAAATAATTCTGAATACCAATCACCTAACTTTTTATATTGTAAACAAAGTTGAAGCTATAATGGAAACTTAAGTGTACGTCATATTTAATGAAAAGCAAATGATTAGTCACACTAATCAAATATAAAAGTAAAAATGGAAATTTATGAAGACAGATTTTATGTGCGTGTAATTATTAAGTACACAGAATTACAGGCTGATCATTTTACTCATAGTCTTATTATATCAATTAACAAACAAACAAATTAGCATAACAAATCACATAAAGAAGGTTATACATAAAGGAGAAAATTACTATTAACATCGTAATCATTATCAACATCATCATTTAAATCACTAACTAAAATCATTGAATAGTAATCAGAAATCATTTTTAATGTTTCTTTTTTTGTTTTCTTTTACTTTTTTGTAGTATTTCGTTATCTTCCTCATCATTATCATCATCTCTCTAATAACATTGGCCAAGAAGAAAATTTACATAATTACATGACTGACAAATAAGAAACTATTAAAATTGCAGCATAATCGATTAGGAAGGAATTATTAATGTTACTAACAAAATAAACAAAAATCCACAAACAAACAGAAAGTTTATACAAATCATTTAAACAAAGATTTAATGCCAACAAATTCTAAACGTGTAACGCATTTTTTTAAAATTTATTAATAAATCTTGCAGTAGATAAATAAAATAAAAAAAAAAAATTCCATTCAAATGATAAAGCCCAACTGGCGAGTAGTCGAACGAATGATATTATTTATCTATATTTAGAATAGAAATAACTTAGAAATAGCCTTTCTTTATTTAATATATATTTGTATACAATGCAAGATATTTATATGTTCTGAAAATCAGGTTTAACAACTTAATGTAACTTAAATTATATAAATAATTTATCCAAGTTCCAAAGTTTACGATTAATTGTAGTTCATATGTGCTAGCTCTTAATTATACAAAAAATTTATAGACTCATCATAGAATTGCATAATTCTAAGCTATATAATACTTTTCATATATATTTATCTCATACATAAAATTTTACATAAGATTATTCTCCTTTATTTTTGCATTTTTTTTTTCGTTTCCATTACTTTAAGCCTATTTGTCAGTATGAGCAATGGAATTAGTTTATTTGAGCATAGTGACAATAATTTTTCATATAATATTTCGTTTTATAAAGGAAAATTTCTCCCTTAGCTTCTTCATCTTCTTCTAGCAGTCTATAATACAAATTCAAAATGGCCATTCGCTAAAGATAATTTAAGAGCTATTCATTAAAGAAAAGTGTTAAATGTTTGAATGTATGGCATAATTCTAATATTACACATGTTTTTAAAGTAAAAAGTTCATTTAGTACGTGATCAACTTAAAATGTTTAACATATATTCATTTTATAAAAGCTAATGGGCCATTCTTTCAATTCCCTAGACAATTTAATAATGTGACATTTAGTAAAAAAAAATTTATTGATGATTAACATTTATTGAATATTTTTGAAAATTTCCCAAAAAGATGTTGTCCTCAAAAATTAAAATCATAATTCAAATTTATATTCAAATTATTCAACTCAATTGGCAACACCTATATTTTGCCAAAGTGTACATTGATTTTATAATCAAATGATTTGTGTATGGTAAATAACTTTCATATTTATAAAATTTCATTTTCAGTCTTTTATTCCTATTTGTGTATATATGTATTATTTGTAGTTTTATTACGATTCGAAATTTTTTAGAAAACGAAATTTTTTAGTTAGACTTTTATCAATTTCATGAAACCTTCTGCTAATAATTGGATTCCTTGGCAAAGAGGAAAGAATTGTGTACAAAAATTGCACCATCTGCCAATTGAATTTTTCCTTTTTGCATATAAAAAATAATTTAAGTAATATATATATAACATATATATATATATATATATATATATATATATATATATATATATATATAGATAAAGCATAATCCTGTGTGTGGATACCATGGCAAATGTCTTTGGTAAATTATGGGATGTAGTGAGTTTTTTTGTTCGGCCATCGCAACCTAAACCGCGCGTTAAATTCAGTCCCAGCACATTACATCGTGAATTATTGCGTTCTATAAATATAGCGCCATCACGCAATCCATTTTTTAATTTTCTTGCGGAGGTACGTTTACAAGCACTACGCAATAACTCTGATGATCGTTTAACACTTACACCGCGTGAATGCGTGCGTACAGCAAAAGCGGCTGGCCGTTTATGGCGATCGATGTCTGAAGAAGAAAAGAGACCTTATCGTGCAATAGCTAAAAAACAACCGAAATTAAAAAGATTACATATTAATAAGCCACTTAAAAGTACACCAAAAAAGAAAAGTAAATATTTTAAGTTAATATCAAATAAAAATAAAAAAGGCAGATCATCAGAAACATTTGTTACCTATGTGAATGAAGTAGAATCCAAACAAACACCAAATAAACGAGTGGAACATTCAATACAAAATATTGTAAATAATAAAAAATGTACAAAACGATAAATCATTTCATACACTTAGTGCTTTATATTTGCATCAAATTTTACTATTGCTGATTAATTCGATATCATAATATCGATGTATGTATGGCATATTATAGAATAGGGAATCTTTGGGAAAAAAAAAAACAAAAACCAAAAATCAAAAACCAAAAAATTGTATGTCAAAAAGTTAGACTATCATTTTCTTTTTTAAATGCATGTGTATACAATAAACAAAAATTTATCTAATTAATTTGAGGGTAATTGCAATTAATTAGATGGTAATTATTAGTTTTACTAATTGGATCAATTTTTAAGAATTAACAAAGTAATTACATTAAGGATTATTATTTTCAAATCAGTTTTTTTTTTTATAATCACAGAAATTTTAACAAATTAGAAAACTAAGCCGTATTGAGAACATTAAGCGTTTTTTTGTATAAAGTGGACTATGATTTACTTTATTGAAAATTTGGACAAATAATATAATCTTAAAAATATGTAACACTTTATACGTTTTATATTGTAAAATTCGAAATTGAAAATATAAAGAGTTAGCCTAATGATATTGTAGACCAATATGTAACATGGAATCACATACAGAATAAACGTGAAATATGGCAATGTCAATATTGTAGTTTTAGAAGGTGTTCTTTATAAAAATTTTTATCAATTTAAATGTACTTAAGTCTACAGAGAATTTTTCTTTAAATTTTTTATTTTCGCTTCTCCAAGAAGAGTTAAACGAACTAAGGTGAAACATCAAAGGCTATCTAACAATTTTGATTAATTGATTAATGTGGTACATTTCAAAAGATTTTTATTTAGATTAAATAGTCTGTGTTGCATTGATGAATGAACCGGTTTCACCTTTATCACTCATTTATCAAGAAGCCTTTCGTAAGAAGCTGTTAAGATATAACTCAATTTTTCTTCTATAGAAGAATATCTTAATTACTATAAAGTAACAGTCATTTACTTCTAATACAATTCATATGTGAGTCAATGCTATGTATAGAACAAGCAAAATAAGAAATATTACAAAAAAAAAAAAAAATAATAGATAAATAATAAAGATGATGCTGAGATTGAAGGAGAAATGGGAAAAAAAATAAAGCATCAAACAAAAGATACAGAATTATTTTCATTTTCATTATTTGTGGTTAAAAACCTTGAACTTGACCTTTACATACATATAAAGAGCCAACTGAAAAGCGTGTTAATGTGTATAAAAGCAAAAACAACAAAAAAAAAAAAAGAAAAAAACAAACAACAACAGCACAATACACCAAACAAAAAACATAAGCAAAACAAAATGAAAAAATAAATAAATAAATAAATAAACTGAGATGGAAAGAGAATGAATGAGAAACTTTAAAGGTCTTTGGCTACAACTATCTGCATTATACACATTTTGTATGTACAATAAATAATTAACAATAACAACAACAAAGCCACAACAATAAAAAGCGTAACTCTCTGCATAATAATTTAAAGAAAAAAAACGCAACAACAACACTAAAGCCAAACATGATAACAACAAATTTTAATGTAATTTGTTTTACTTTTTTTTTTTGCCATATTTTGCAATTTTTTTTTTGCCATTTTTTATACCATTAAACAACTACAAATTATATAATAATAATTATAATAATAATAATAATAATAATAATAATGAAATAAAGAAATAATGAGAGAATGAGAATATTGGTATCCAAAAGCAAGTGTCATAAAAAGTTTACTTTTGAAATTTTCATCAAATTGTGATACAGAAATAATATAAATAATTTTAATAACAACAATAAACGATAACACTGTTTACTGTTCTATTTAACATTATTATTTAAATAGAGCAGACAACATAGGAAAAATCTGCAAAATGTTAAATATAAAATAGACATATAATTTTTAAACTAATTACTTATAAATATTTATTGAAGTATTCTTTTAAATTCTTCTTTTAAATTCTAAATTCTTCTTCTTCTTCTTTCTTTCCTTTTTACATTTTAAGTACTGTCTGTAATTATAAGAGCATGTAGAAAGAATAAAAAAGCATAAGTTAGTTATTTTTTGGTTTTAGATCCCTTGTTATTGTTACAGCTAATTCTGTTGCTGCTGGTTTAATGTTTAAGTTTGTTAATGCTGCTAGCAATTTATATACGATATGTAATATGTATGTGTGTAGTGGCATCTTTATCTGATTCAACATTTTAATCGTGATCTTTACAAAATTTTTTTGCTTTGTCTTCCTTTTTACATTTTTATATTCCAATCACTAAAATTTTTTTTTAAATTCATACATTCCATTTATGATGATATTTTGTAGTAACACTTGCACACATAATGCCATTACATTATGTTATATGCTACGCTATGTGCCATGCCATGCTATGTTTTAGATTCCATATATCTATGACGTAGAGACATATTCATATACAGGACAGTATAAGACAGTTTAGCACAGATTAAGGCTGGAGAGGACAGACTGATTAACTGATGGAATGTCTAATCATAACTGTTTATCTGTGAAATGACATGAAATGAAATGAAATAAACATTACAGAATGGAATGGAAATTGTAAAAGAAAAATGAATGAATGAATGATTTCATTTGGTTTTCCAACTTTTTCTTTTTCTTATTTATTTATGTGTTTTTTTTTTGGTTTTGTTTTTGTTTCTTTTTTTGTTAATATTACGATAGTGTCTCTGTTCATCATCAACAACTTTTTTTATTCTTTTATTAGTGTTCTACTACTACAATATCATTCTATGTTTACCATCATGTATCTTGACAGTATAAGAAGATTGAGAAAGAGCCAAAAAAAGGAAACTGGAAAATCAAAATAAAAAAGCAAGAAAACAAAGAAACAAATAAAAGAAAAATGGGAAGCATCTACAAAAAAAAAAAAAAACAGTCTTGATTAACTTTTCGTTTTCAACTGATGTTTTTATAAATTTTCGTTGACTGGCAATGACTTTATAATTACAATAAAAATCAATCACTTTGACTATACGCTTCACTACGCACACCCAACATTATCAACATTAACACTCACCACACACAATTGTCTGTCTACTTTTTACTCTATTCTATATAATAGCTTATTTTCTATTTTAGTTTCTGTTTCTACGTCTGCTTCTTCTGCTTCTTCTGCTTTTTCATTCTTCTGCATAGTTTTTTCTTTTTCTTTTTGATTTGCTTTGTTTTTTTTTTTTTTGGCTTCTCTATGTAATTTATATAAAATCATATATTGTGGTTGATGTTGTTGTTATTATAGTATTGCTGTTCTTGGCATGACACGGCACTTGCGCCCCTTTTTCTTTCATATATATATATTTTTATCTAAAAATACATATAAAATATCTGGGTGTTTTATTTTTTGTTATGCATCTTTTATATGTAATTATTTGTAAATATAAAAACATTGGCCAGAGTTTCTCACTATTTACCACCTGACAAAAGGATTTTGTTTCAATAATAAGTCAACTTAACTACAAAACAAAAAAAAAAACAAAAAAAACAGAGGAAATTAAAATTATATAAACAAATAAAGAGTAGAGTAAACTTGTATACATAGACATTTATCTAGAAAAACAAAACACAAAAAGGAAAAGCAAAAATAAAAGAAATATATGCAGAGTAACGTTAATGATTTATTTAAAAAACAAACAAAAAAAAACAAAAATGAAATAAAGCGAAAGTACAAAAAAAAATTGGAAAAAAAAATTTAACATCATTATTATTATGATAAAGCAATAATTTTCTATATTAATGTTAATACTAAATTTTATAATAAATAAAAATTGCTTTGAGTTGCTTTTAAATAAGTAAAAAAAAAATTTCATAAATAAATAGCAATTTTTAATATAAAAATTGCATTAAAATTTTATAATTTCAAATACACATAAAAAAAATTTACTTCATGTAATTTTATTTAATTTAATTTTAGCAAACGAAAAAAATTTTTTGTAAACAAATTTATATAAAATTTTCCCAAAATACAAACTATTTTATATAATCATTGATTTAAATAAAAATTGTTAACATAATTTTTAATAAAGTTATATACCAGAAATTTGCATTTTATTTCTATAACTGATTTCATTTAATCCTAACTCCAAAAGTCCAAAAGTCACGCATTATAAAAATATTTTAACAAGTTTATACTTTTATTTTCATTATACATTTGCCTTTTCTTTTTATTCTATTTACTTAATTTATTTTTTATACTTTATATAGATCTTTTAATGATGTGTACGTGTATGTTACATTTTATGCTATATTTTTGTTATTTGTTATTTTTTCTAGTTTTTTTCTTTTTTTCTTTCTTAACTTTATCAGATAAAACCAATCAATTTAAATTACATTACAATAAAAATCGAAAAATCCTTAATGAACATTAATCAATTATATTGTAATACGCCACCACGCAAACGTAAAGAAAAAACAGAAACCAAAAAAAAAAAAAAATGGAAAAAATGAAAAAACAAAGTATTTTTGTATGTGCTGTATGTGTAAGTTTTAAAAGTATAGTAAAGAGAAAAAAAAAAATATGTGAACTTGAAATCAATTTATTGGTATTTGTGACTGTTATTGTTATTGTTATTGTTATTGTTATTGTTATTGTTATTGTTATTGTTATTGTTATTGTTATTGTTATTGTTATTGTTATTGTTATTGTTATTGTTATTGTTATTGTTATTGTTATTGTTATTGTTATTGTTATTGTTATTGTTATTGTTATTGTTATTGTTATTGTTATTGTTATTGTTATTGTTATTGTTATTGTTATTGTTATTGTTATTGTTATTGTTATTGTTATTGTTATTGTTATTGTTATTGTTATTGTTATTGTTATTGTTATTGTTATTGTTATTGTTATTGTTGATAATTTAATTGTATGGCTGATATAATGGTATAATGGTAGATCAGGCTAACAGAGAGACAGACAAACAGAACTGGCATAATGACTGGCCAGTCAAAGTATTAAGCATGCAATAATTTAATTTTGATATAAATCCATTTTTTTATGTTAACTGTAAAAGGAAAACACAAGCTGTTAAACATCTACTTCGACATCAGAAACTGTTCAGGGCAGAAGAAAAATAAAAATTGTACGTGTAACGCAAAATTAACTAAGAAGAAAAGACTAATGTAAAGAGATTCATTTTAAAATTATACGAAATAAACACATTAAATTATTAGTATATTTTTTATTGTTGGTGTTATTGTTGCTGTTATTATTATTATTGTTGGCATTGTAAACATTATAGTAAGGACCTCACATGACACCGTCATGCACGAATACTCTAAATACGTGGCTCTATAAGAAGTTTTACAATTGCAGAAAAAAAAAGCTAAAAACAAAAAAGGCGGAAGGAAACAACTACAATTTCTTTTTTTTTTTTGCATTTACATTGTTTCATTTTTGCCAGTTATAAGATAAATATATATAAAGTCTCTCAAGCTCTTAATTTAGTACTTGTACTGGATTTTTCTATCAATTGCAAATCAAAGTAAAATATTGTTTTTTTAATTGCCAAAAGGATAAGTGGCACAAATTTTAAAAAATAATTTCTTTTCTTTCCCTTTTGAAAGTTATTTTGAAAGTTTTCCTTTGGTAACTTTCCAAAATATATGCAAAAAAAAGTGCCCTATTAAAATAATTGAAAAAGAGGAAGTTAAAAAAATATTAAAAGCAACCAAAACGAAATCAGTTAAAATCATAAGCAAACAATTTAACAAAGAAACTGCAATAATTGTAAATTATAAAATTATTTAAAAAAAAATAATTAAAATGAACAATAAAAGTAGACATTAACAAATAATAATTGTAAGAGAAGAAATAATATTATGAAAAAAATATTTTACTTAATCAAACGCACATCATAAGAAAATATACCATGAAATACACAATGCGTGGTCATATATTTTACAAGAAAGTCAAAAGTTGGGAGTATTTTTTCATTTAAGAAAAAGCAACAAAATCATATTATTAAAAGCAAAAATATGAAAAGAAGAAAATGAAAAAAAAAATTTACATAAATGCATCATTGAATGCAATCAAAATTAATTTTTATAAATAGAATGCAATAAGTCAAAGAATGACAGTAAAAGTATTTCTTCATGTATATCATCCATAGCTTCGACTAAGTTTGGCGTACTCTCAGACATTCAAGCCATGTTACATTACATTATGGGCAAATTGTTTCATTCTATACATACATAAAATAATTTTTTTATATTTTGGTTTTTTGTTTTTTTCTGGTTATCGGTAACTTATTCTTAAGCTTATTCTTATATTTCAATTTCTTCTTTCTTTTTTCACTTCATGATATTATTATAATTATTCTGCTTATAAATTATTATATGTTGCTTCTTTTAAAGATGGTCCCTTTTACAGCCAAAAACATTCCAATACGAGATTCTGAAGCATCTTCATTATCATGGCAACCAAATCTATTCGTATGTAGGTAGATTCTCATTGTGATTTTTATAAATTGTTAAACCAATTTATATATCTATATATAATATATATAATATATAATATTCATATATTCATATATTTTAATGCTCATGTAACACTATTACTGCAACAACTCTCTATATGCTCTGGTCACCATTTCTGACAGTTTCTGACAACCTTTAATACTAAACTATTATACCTATTTGTGTTTTTTTGCTATATATATATATATATATATATATATATATATATATATATATATATGCTAGTTTTTCTCCTCGTTTTATATATATGCATATTTTTTATTAACCAGACGAATTTCACTTCGTGGCTCTCTACTTTATTTTCTCCTCATATGCCATTTGTTAAGGCATTTTCTTTATTGTTCACCCTACTATATTTTTTTAGAAAAGATTCACAGTTTAATCTTAAACTTAAGTTATTCTTATTATATGGATCGATTTAAAATCACTTTAAAAATGTATTGAATCCTTATTGTCCATACGTCCGTCTATCTATTGATATATAAAATAAAGCTTAGAATTTGTAAAATATACTTACAAAAAATGCTACATAAATTTATATGGTTTGAAAAATAACTTCTTTAAAAAAGTATTATATTATTATCATTTTAACGTATTTAGATTTCTTGTTCATCTTTAGCAAAATAAGGTTTACAAAAGTCAACTTGAATTAATTATCTTCTGACATTTCTTTATTTTTGTTAGGCATGCGTAAGACATGAAAAAGGCTAGTTCAACGAAAAGCAAAAAAAAAAACCATCAAAAAGGAAAAAAGAAAACAAGACGAATAAAATACTTCAAGTGTAACGAATTAAATGCGCATCAAGATATTTATGTGAATTGTTTTGGATGTTTTGTTTTATTGTTGATTCTGGTTTTTTTTTATTTTCTTGCCTGTTTTTTGTACTTTTATTTTATAACCAAAAAAATTAATTATACACGTGTGAATATAAAACTGAGTATAGGTTGTGCCCATTTAAAATAGCATACAAACAAGGATAACGATTAATGTTAAACATTTTTGTATTATTTTTTTTTTTTGGCTTTTTTGTAAGGTGCCTGATGATTTAAATAAAATTATAAATTTTTACATCTTTTCATATTTTTCAATATTACTATTATTATTTTTATTATTGCTGTTAATTTTCTTTTTTTTTTTTTTTGTACAAAAGAAGAGCACACATACACATAGATAAATAGACGTGTTACATTTAGATTAAAATCTTTAATATCAAAAAAAATTTCTTCAGCAAACTACTACTGACTTTACTACTGGGTCTGCTGCCTGCTTAAAGTAAAACGCAAAAATGCGTGGTTGCGTTTTTATTGTATTTTATATTAAAACACTTTTCATAACTTTTCATGATTTTTCTTCTTTTTTTTTTTGTTTCTTTTTTGAATGAAATTTATATAAATAACTAAAGTTTTTATTAAGCGTAACCGCAACCGTAACTGCATTGAAAGGCGTGTGTTACATGTTCCAAGAGGTTTCTCTTTTTTTTTTTTTTATTTTCTGTTTCTCATTTTGATAGTAAACCCTTGGGCCACAAATCATATCATATGAAATTATAATTGTTATTCTATTCTTACGGCAAAAACCGTAAAATATTTCAACACTCTTACAAAACTTTTGAAGGTTTTTTCTTTAGTTTTTTTTTTTTCTTTTCTTATAACTTCATGACAGATACTAGACAATGTAAGACAATGAAATTATTACATATTTTTTCAACTTACCAATTTGTTTTATTTGTTTGTTTTAAATGTTTCAACTTTCTTTCATACATATCATTTAATATAAAGCATTTTAAATAATTCTTTGAATTTATGTAAAAGATTATTTATATATTTTTATCTATTTGACTTTAATGTCCATTTAAATAACGATTATTTGAGTTGAATCAATCTTTTAAAAATTATGACTTCTATTAAGTTTTTTAGGATTGATTTCTTTAAAATAAAAATATAATCATTTTTATAAATTAAATATAACAACAATAATACCAAACACGAAATAAAGTTAATGTTTCTGTTAGAGTTCATTAAAAAGTATTGAAAGACTTAAACAACAAACTTGATATTTTTCTCCATATATAATTTATCTTCTTGTAGGCTTGTGTGCCAGTATAAAATAAATGCTACTTATACAAAAGCACCCATGTACACGTATTCGAATTAAGAAAATGGAAATTAAACAAAAATTAAGAAAACAAGTATTATTAAAAAAATTTTTTTAATTTATAAAATAATTTATGCATACTATTCGAAAGAAAGAAAGAACTGTAATTCAGGACTTCATAAAATTGTTTTTTACATTTTTCATATATAAACATATTTTATTTCTTATATTCCATAAAAGTCTTACAATTATTACTTTAATAGGAAGTGTAGATATTGAAATTTTTGTATACATTTCAGGTTCAATCAATTCGATTGATGATGATTTTCAAATATTTAGTTTGCCGTATTTTAGTGTATCAAAGTTATATTAAGAGGATTGAAAAGCACACGACATATGGTGCACAAAAAGAGAAGATGACGAAGAACAGCATGAACAGCAATTAGACTTTTATTCCTCAATAAATAAATGTTAATAAATTATACGAAATTTATTGTTATTTTGTATTAAAAACAAAGAACTCTCTTATACCTCCAGACCTATTTTTTTTTTTATAAAATATTAGCTGGTCCAATTACTGTTAGCCAATTAAGCGTAAATAAAAAAAATTTATATGTATAAATAAATCAATTGTAAAATGAGAATGTAATACAAAGTATTAAAATATTAAACGAGAATCTTAATAGTTTTGCATGATTTTAAGATAAATAATAAAATTTTATGGCGTATACATAATTACCTAACTATGTAAATTTAAAATTCTGTGGACACTTTTATAGAAAATCGACGTGTGTATAAAATAAAAAAGAAAAAGGAAAATGCTGTTTCTATCTAATGCAAATTACATGCTCCACACTTCCTATCTAATTATTAATATAAATCATTAGAGTTGATAATTTTTAATAATACATGATTGTTGTTGTCGTTACTATTGATGTATCAAACAATTAAGCAATGTGCAAGGAAAAAGAAGTTTACTTATTCAGTTGTCATTGGCATTGTCACTGCATAATGCCTTTCACCATTTGCATTTACATTTTTCTAGTTCTATTTTCTATTTTTAACATTTTACTGTAATCATTGTGTGTGTGTGTGTGTGTGTGTGTGTGTGTGTGTGTGTGTGTAGCATCTTGAACACTTTGCATGAATTCATTAGTTTTAATTGCAACTTTGTATTGTATAATAGAAATGTTGCCGCTTTCAATACTTTTGCACCAATCATTATCATTTGCATTACTCACATCATTCATGATGATGTTCATGATGATGATAAAATACACAAATCCTAACAAAAGAAAAGAATTTATTTATTTTTCATTCTATTTCTTTCTTCATTTTATTCGTTTTCTCTACATACAATATATTTATTTGAAGCCCTTTTATTTATTATCGTATTATTGCCAGAAGCAATAATATCTGTTTGATGCATGAATGTGTGAGTCCTCTTTGCAAATTATATCATAAAATGCAGCAACACATGTAAACAGAAGAATGAAACGGCCTCTAGTAGAAAGCGGTAGAAAAAAAAAAGCACAGTGGGTATAAGTTGTAAAAAAAAAAAAATTTATTAGTGTTTGATGATTTATAGCAAACATATAAAATTAAATGACATTGAAAAATCCATTTGTTCCTTTTTTCATCTCTCTTTATACAATTTGATTGCATTTGCATATGTCATAATGCTACATATATATATATATATATATATATATATATATATATATATATATGTATGTATGTATGTACATTTATATTATATAGGCACAGGGCTACGACCTTGGTTGTTATTTTTCTTTTGTTTTGTTATATAAAAATATTAGTTAAAGAAGTAATGACCATATTCATAAAAGCAAAAGCAATTTAAATGAAAAAAAAAAAACTTAGCAAATAGAAAGAATTGCAAAAAGTTCACCATCTTTTGTTTGTATTCCTTTTTGAGTTTTTTTTGAACTTTAAATATTACCATAACCATAATTACGCTGCCAGGTGCAGATTAAGGTAAACTAAACTTATAGCAGAGAGTTCATAAGACTTTAAAATGTTGTCTTTTTATGAAATTATTTTTATATATTTTAAGATATTTAAGAATGAACTAACTTCATTAGTTAATTACTTAAAAATGATCTTTAATTGTATCATGATATTCAATTAATATCAATTAATTTCTAAGTAATTGAATTAAAAATTAATTATTTAATAATTACAAATATGTCTTAGAATAAATTTATCTCATTTATATTATTAAAATTATATATATATATATATTGTTTAAATATATTGTAATTAATTAATATTTAATTAAAATTTATTAGCTTAGTGTTATGCAAATAGTTGTTATTAAACTTACAATAGCAATATTATTAAATGAGCAATACAAAATTATAATAATTCAAGAAATTTAATTATATTGTACTTAATTATATGACTTATGGGAAGTTCCTTCTTTTTTTACAATTGAGAATTTCAAAATTATCTAACTAACATTCGACTTAACTGACTTTACTCTTTTGCTCTCTTTCTCTCTATATCTATGTATTTCTTTCTTGCATAAAATTCTCTCAATCATTTATACTCTCGCATACTCTATTTTGAACATAATAATTGAATGGCAGTTTGCCTTCAAAATTATCAAATAGACAGACGGCAGTACCACGGCAGTATACAAGACAAAAAAGCTAAGTTTGGTCAAGTTCAAGCGTGGTGGAATTTACATAGCAACATCTCACAATTTAAATTATTTATTTATAGCCTAAGAGTTAAAATTGTTAAAATACATACATACATAAAATTATATGCTCTCATACATTGTTATAAAGTAATAGAGTTACCAAGTTGTTAAGTTGTTTTCCTCCATTAAATACTCAAATCAAGTCATTTTGAGGAAATGAGTAGAGATTTTCTTTAACAACATTATTATAAACATTCACATATGAATAAAAGAAATAATCTAGGAGAAAAACTTTGTGAAAAATTCAACGCCATTTATCTAGAATATTGAGCACCTTAACATTTAGTTTCCTACAAGAGTTCACTTGTTATACAACTAACTAAACAACTCACAAATGAATACGGCACAAGAAATGTAAAATAAAAATAGATAAAACAGCAACAATAATCATAATAATAATAATAATAATAATGTTAAATAAGTTGTTGTTATTGGTCTACAAAAATTTCATCAAATTAGATTTTTTTAAAGTTTAGTTATACAAAAGTAAATCAAATCAATTTGTAGTGTAGCATTTTGCATGAAGCATTTTGTATGCACACGAATTTGTGTATAAATGTTATACGCTTGACTATATAATTTTCTTTAAAAAAATGTATTAATTTAAAAAAAAAGAATAGAAAAGTAAAGAGAAATGATAAAAAGCAGTTTAAGGAAAATGTTTTTAAAGTAAAATGAAAATGAATAAGAAGTGTAAAAAACACATAAAAAAAAGTGAAGAAGAAATATTAGAAAAATAAATAATAGAGAAGAAGAAGAAAAAGGATAAACAAGAATATCTAGAATATTTATAAATTTCATTTGTGAAAATGTTATAAGCAAACAAAAACAAGAAATACTTTATCTATAAAGTAAAACCATAAAAAGGTATATCGATGTAGATGATTTTGTATATTAAGAAATTTACATTTAATATTATAATATTTATTTTATAAAATTTTTTTAACAAATCATTTGCATCAGCTATCAAAGCTAATACAATTTGTATGTTTTCTTCTAAATATAACTTTTTCAATAAATATGATTGTTAGCATTACAAAAATTAAATTTACAAATCGTTACGAATTTATAAACGGAAAATGCCGATTACAAATGTGAATTTGAATGAGAAACAAATTTAATACTTAAAAAAACAACCAATCAAAAGTCAACCAAAACTAATATGCTAATTCAGCCCTTAAGTCAGAACAATATGACTTCGTTGTTACACTACTCCATTTGATTTGACTTGGTGATTACTACTTTAATTATTGGCCTGTTTATTTTACTACTAAAAACCGCTTAAATTAATTCTGTCTATATAATTGTGCATATATATTTATTTACAAATACAAACCCCTTCTAAAATACATAGAAACATCTTAAAAGTGTAAAAAAAGGTTTCTTAAATGGTCTTAACAATAATCTTGGCATGAAACAGCTGAATTTGCTGCAACTACAGCAACATTTCCCACTCTACAGTGTAATTGAGTGCCTTTGTGTGTTTATATATATGTACATATATATATATATATATATATATATATATATATATATATACATATGTGTATGTTTATTATACCAGAATTTACCAAAACAGTTTCGATGGAGAAAAGGAGCAAATTGTTGTATATGCAAATTTGTTTTAAATTATGTGTAACTTGGAAGTAAAATCCAATAATAAAACAAGTAACAACAACAATATTATGTTGTAGAGAAAGCATAATATATATGCTGCTGCTATCGTCAAAGTTGTTGTTCGTATTTAAATTACTTTAATAACACTCTGCACATGGTTTTATTACTGTTTTTCCAATCATTGTAAAAATAAAGTAAACAAATCTACACTAAATATATATATGTATATATATACATACATACAAATATATATCTATATGTAGCATAAAAAATGAGTAAAAATAATTTAGTAAGTCGAAAGCGACTTTTAAATACCCAGCATCACTTTGTTCATAGTAGAAAGAAGTACAAGTCGTGAAAATGCGTTATTATAATTTTTGAATGTTCTAGGAATGTTTTTTATATGAGAGGTGGTTTAAAATCTACTGCAATCTAACCCAAATTTTCTATACTTCTTAAGTATGTCAAATAGTAACTTTAAAATGACTTTTAGTAAGAAAATACGTAACATTGTAAAGAATTCCATATATAAAATTTTTTCGGACAGACCACTTTAAATTAAGTAAAAAAATATTTCTGTTTTATTTAATACAAATAACATTATAAAATTTTAATGTCTTGTAACTCAAGTAGCTTAGTGATGGTGGCATGAAAATCCACTACTTGGCATTGTAGGTTCCAGTCTTCAGTGCAGCAATTACATCTCCATAAATCCATTAGCATATATATATATATATATATATATATATATATATATATATATATTTACATACATATATATTATGGGCTAAGATTTGTATATTTAAATGTTGTTAATTGTAGCAGTAGCTCTTGAGTCATTTTATATTTACCTATTAAGTCAGGCTTGTGTATATTTTGAACCACACACATATACATACATCGAATATGTAACTGTCTCATAACACACCTTAATACCAAAAGTTATATTAAATTACTGTACTTTTTTTATATTATACTTTACATTTTTTCTTATGGTAAATTTTTTCTCTCTTTTCTACTCTTTTCTTATAATTTTCAAACACCTACAACTGTATATATGAAAAAAGTATGTATGTGTGTGTGTTGAATGTTTGTGCAAAATAAAAAAATTATTTCTCATTTTAAGAACTCTGCAATATGGTGATACTTCTTTGACATTAATTTTTTTTCAGGTCGTTACATTTTTACATGTGTACCTTCCCAAACCCTTAGGTTTCACTTTACTTGGGCGTTAAATAGAAAAATGCCCATTTACTTATATATATGCATGTTTGTGTAAGAGAAAAAAATTATTTGTTCAACTAAAAAAATGTTTACTTTTTTGTTATTTGACAGAACTTAAAATAAGAATTCAGCCTAAAAGCATGATATGTAAAGCAAAAAGACTTAAGAAACAAACTTCTTACCAGAGAAAACAAATAACGTTTTTTAACTTTATTTTTTCTTTAGTTAATGTAAATCAGCATATTTGTGCTTATGTACGTTGTTTAAATATATAAATGTGATTCTTGGAATTTTCATAAAAGTAATTTTGTTTTGTAGTTTTTTTTTCTCTTCTTTTTCTTTTTGGTTATTTTTTCAGTGTCAATTACTGCCGCATTCTTTTCATATCATTCTACCTTTTTCTCACTTTTCATATACAAAAGAATAACTCATGCATAGTTTATATTATGCCAAAGAATGGCAACAATTACAAAATAATAATTTAACACGTTTCCAAATCCCAAATATCAAGAAAATGAATACAAAATTTTTCTTATAATATATTTAGTATTCAATGACATCGAGAAATGTAATACAATTAAAATTTCTTTCGTTGCCATCAAAAATAAAAACAAAAACAAACAAAAGAAAGTTTTGTTCTAAATTAAAAAAGAATTTTCAATGTTTTATGTAAAATGTAACATGGTCATTTCCAAAGGCAAGCGGGAAGGCATTTTTTAAAATAATATTAAAAAAAATTAATTTTGGTTATTAAAATTTTTGTTATTGTACATTTCTTGAATGATTATTTTGTAATTAAATTATTCACCAATTATAATTAATTAATTCATATTTTCCAACTTAATTTTTATATAACTTTTTTTGGAGCGTAACAGTTAAAATACTCAATCAAATTATTTTCTAATTTCTTCTTTCTTCTTCTTCTTTTTTTAATTACAGATTTACTCGTCATTACATCAAATAAGCATTACATCAAATAAGCGAGAGCCAACAGCACTCATAAATTCTCACATTTATAGTTATAAATTCCTTAAAAGTAAAACAAAAAAAAAAACGAAAATTTCTTAACTTAATTAAACTCAAACTGTTCTAAATGAACAATTTGTCTAGATTACTTAGTGTAAAATGTCAATTATCTCGCATTTATTTTCTAAAGAAATTTTTGATATTTTTTTTTTAAATAGTTCCTATAAAATTAATTAATTATATGAACATATTATCAAGAGAAGCAGAATAATAATAATAATAATAATAATAATAATAATAATAATAATAATAATAAGTAACACACTGCACTATATTTGGCTAAATTTGAATTGATCATTTTTTCTTTATTTTCATTGATTTTGCTGTTGCCTGAAAGTCATATTTTTTTAAAATGAAATAGATTGAAATATTATGGGTAAGTAAATGACATGAAATGTTTGCTTTTTTTTTTATAATATTATCATTAATTTATATTTTCATTTAAATATTATTATTTTTTCATATCATTAAGAGAATTTTAAAGTTTTAATATGTTTGTGAAATATTTTAATGATATAAATTACAAAAAAACTGAGAAAGATGAATTTTTTTTATTTCTCCAAACTTATCTTGCCTCTTTTATATATAAAAAAAATTTTTTTTTGTTTATAATTAAAAGAAAACTCTAAAGACATTGATTAATGTAAAACTTTTTTTTTAATAGCTTAAGTGTGACGTAAATTATTCATTTACTTAATTTTACTATATAACAAAGATTTATTTTTAAATGGAACCTTCTTTTTAACTTTTACATATTTTATTTGTATTTTTTTATTGAAATTACTATTCATTTCACATAAATATATTTGACATTTTAATCAACTTTACTCATTGTGCGAGTTATGTATAAAGGCATTTATATGCATGTAAATTGTGTTAAATATATTAAAATGGAGCAGCAAGCAGCTGGAAGTGAATGACCATCAAGGTAACTAAATGCAAAATGCTAAAGCAAAATGAAATGGCCAAAACAACAATCAAACTACTTTTATTTACCAATGCAAAAATAATAACAATAATAAATACAATAATAATAGCTGAAGCAACAGTAACAGTAATAACAATAATAATAATAATAATAGCATATAATAACAACAACATACACCATATACCATTCACCGGCCACAACTCAAACTAAAATTCAGCTCAAGTTAAGTGAGCTTGCTTTAGCTCAACTCAGTCGATACATTTGATTTATTTTGCTTTACTTTGCTTTGTTTTATTATAACCGATACTACTTGCAATACGAGATATAATATGTCTACCAGGATCTTGATATTATCTAAAAGTAAAATTTTTCTTTATATTAATCTACTTACAATTATTTTTGTGAAAGGAATTACTCCCTTCACTCAACCGTTTATCTGTCTAATAATTTATCAATTTTCTTACTTGTTTGACTTTTAAGTCACTGTTATTTTTCTTGGTTTTTTAAACGCTTTAAATAAACTGGTGTAGGGTATTTCTATATCAGCCTCAATAAGCTATAAGGATTTTAGTTACTTTTCGCTTTACTTTACATGTACATTTTTTTTAATAAAAATAAAAAAAAAGGAAAATATGTATAAAAAAAAAATAATAAACTATCCATTCAAATAAATTTTTATATAAATGCACGTTTGAATTGGCATTTATGTATAAGAGCATATTGTGAAGGCAAATAGAAATATAAGTAAAAATAGAAAGAAAGACTAAACGGAACAGAAAAAAGGTGATTGTTCGAGCGTGCACATGCATATTGTAGTTGATTGGATGAAGCGAATTTAAGCACGAAAATTATAATATATATTGAATTTTAATATATTGAGCTGCACTCATTTACACTCTAAATTAATATTTTTTTTTATTTTTGCCATTTTTATTTTCGATTTTTCTATTTATGCTTATAAATAAGAAAGAATAAACAGCTTATAAAATTTATTAAAACGTTTGTAACGTATGCAAATTATATTGAAAGTTTTCAAGCTATATCCATCACTTTAATTACTTCAATTCAAAGAAATAAACTCTTTTCAACTTAAAATTTTTGATTCATAATAATAAAATTTCTTTTATTTTAGCTTAAAATGTAAAGTATTGAATTATCAACATCAGCTAATTGTGATAAGTTTTACTTTTTATCATATCTATAATTATTAATTAAATGCCTAATGAAATAAATTAAATTAAATCGTTAAAAGAAATATTTCAATAATAATAATTACATTTTACACAAGCAACAAAGTAACAAAATAGAAAAAACAATAAATTATAAAAAAAAAATTTTTTTAAAGAAGACTCGTAAAAGTGCTATAAATTTTAAGAATATTAACAGAACCATTAAACGGCTTATTATGCAAAATTTTAATTAATAAAATTATTAAATGAAATAAATCTTTTGCTTTTATAAATGAAATCATCAAAATAAATAAATAAATAAAACAAAAATAATGTTCTTAAGTTCTTATGGCTAAAACAAAAAAGCAAATACTTTTTAAAGTAAGAAATGAATAATTGAAAAATATCACAAAGTGATGCAGAAATTTATATGTAATAAATAAAAATTTCTATTGCAATATTTAAAAGTTATAAATTTATCTTTTTTTTTTCTATAGATAAAATTGTAGAAATTATCTTATTTTAGATAAAGTTATTCGATCCATTAATTGATGCCCCTAAACAATTATAAAAATGGTAAGACGTATTAAATTTAATTAAATCAAATTATTGAATAAAAAATTCAAATGTCTTTTTATTTATAAGTACTGTGATAAACATTTAAAATATCTATAAACTTTTCTTTGCGAGTTGTCTAAGGCACGATGATAATTTCATAAATATAAACTTTTCAAATTAAATTTTATAAATCATTTTACTTAAATAGTTAGTTAATGACAAAGTTTAGAACTACTACAAAAAATATACTAATTGTAAAATTATTCTATTTAATTGATTTAAGTAATGAAATAAATAATAATAATAAATTGTTTACAAATTTTCCTTTTTGCCTTCTTTTTTTTTTATTTATTAAATGATACTTTCATGGTCATGACAAGAACTGAATCTTAAACAATGGTAAAATATTCAATCAATTATTAACCAGCAAATTTTCTGTTCTTTTTTCTTTTTTTTTTTTTTTTTTTAGATTTGTTTCAAATTTTCTTATTGAATGCACGATTTATTATTGTTCTTGTTTATTCTTGTTTAATTATAAATTATCGCAATCACTTATATTTTCTCAATATTTCTTAGTTACCTAAAAATAATGAAAAGCATAAAAAATTCTTATGAAATATTAATTCCAGCGAGAGTTCAGATTTAAGCAAAAGTAAAATACCCAGTAAAATTATTCGTGGAAAATTTTGCTAATGGATACGCCTACAATACAAACTAAGCTTCAAAAAAATTATATCTGAATCAATTGTTTCATTTTTTTAAGCGACAAACTTGTTTTACATCGTATTTTTCTAAATTTTTTATTGAGTTATTTAATTCGGCTTATAACGTGGGTTGTATTTAAGACATATAAATCAAATCGAGTAAATAAAATTTTTATAATTTTTTTTCTTTAGTTTTGGTAATTTTTTTCAACTTTTCATATAACAAATGCTGCTTTCAAAATACAATAAATATTTCTATACAATACAATACATAGTTGATTTTATATCAATGGCTTTAAGTTTACAAGCGGTTAACCATTTAAAGTAACTAGTTTGATATTTTATTTCATTTTATTATTTCAATTTAATTGAAAGTTACGTATGACTCAAAGTCATACGAAAATTATTTATTGTTTTTTTTTTCTGTAGGATTACGGTACTTTTTTTTTAAATTTAATAGAGAATAAATAGTAATAATAATAGTAATAAAAGAATTTAAATATAGAAAATCTATATAATAATTATTAAATAATTTATGCAACAAATGTTTGAAAATCAAAAAACAAAAAAAAAACAAACAAATTTTATGGCCAATTGTATAAGTACATTTAAAGAAAGTTATAACAAAATTGTTGTTATTTTTTTTTATTGACCAAAACAGTTACCTTGCACTGCATAAACATTTAAAATAAAAATTATACGTTATATATATTTTTAAACATATAAATCAATAAATTTCCGCTTTGACATTATTATGTAAGATTTTTTTACTTGCAGAGTTTAAATGATATAACTTACTCAATGTTTTAAAGCGTTAAAAACAAAATTGATTTTATTATTTTTTTTTTAAATATTTAGAATTTGTTCTTTGTACTTTTCATAACCGAGTCCCAAAACCTTTACTTTTTTTTGCAACTTACATAAAATTACTTTGATAAAAATAATTTTCTTTTATATGCTGCCAATTTCGAGATTAAACATGCAGTTGGTATTGGCCAAATTAGAAGAACATTTCAAAAAACATTACAAATTTGTTTAAATAAAGACGTAAAATATACATACCACTATTAAATTAAATCAAAAATTTATTAGCCAATGTGTTGTATGGAAAACTTGTATATCTAAACCAAACCTAAATCAAAGCCATAAATGGTATTTGCTAGATCTTATACAAACGCTATATAAAAACAATTATAAATGTTATTATTATTGTTGTTGTTATTATTATTCATTAAGTTGATTTACTTTTCAATTGGTTGCTTAAATGATTGTACATTTTGGTTTGCAGACAATCAAAAACATGACGTAAGCTGCTTTAAAAGACTATTTTGAAAATTCAAACAAATAAGTTTAATGTTTCAGGGACTAAGACTTTAAAAAAATTTTAAATTCAATTAATAATAATTGAAATCAATTAAAAAATTATAATTATGAAATTTCATTTACGATTTCATCTTGAAAATATGAATGAATTTATTTTCTATTACTCTAAAATTGTTGTTTCTTGCTGCTTATGTTGTTAATGTATTCCCATAAATTTAGCAAAATGAAAAATACAAAAAAAAAAATTAAGAAAAATTAAATTAAGGTGCAGCAATCTATTAAATTCATAAAAAAGGTATAAAGGCCACTGTGTAAAGTTGCTCATACATTTGAGAATAAATATACAGCTATTTACTTGGGTATAAAATAGTGTGGATAATATAAAATGAACTGAAGTTTTTTTCTTTTGGGAAAATTTTAATTTGTGGGAAATTTATATGTATAAATTTTGTTTTTTTTTTATGTTGCACTAATTTAATCACATGCAACTGTTTACAGACATGTGTCTGTTTTGTCATGTTTTTGTTTTTTTTTTTTTTTTTTTTTTTTTATTTTTTTGCTGACTAAAAACTATTTAATGTGATAAAAAGAACAAGAATAATTATAACTTTATACATGGACACCTCAAAATTTATTACTGAGAAAAATTTAATAAAAGAAATCTCATTAATTTGTATAAAAGCATAAATTTTATTATTACCTTTTTTTTAAACTACTATCCATGTTTAATTTACTCATTCTTTCATTCATGTATTTTTTTTTTTTA
>JAKKIB010000181.1:4702500-4792500 GCA_023089585.1 Melophagus ovinus | reverse complement strand
TAATAATTTCCTTTAGTAAATTTAGCGTAATAAATGTAACAAAATAATTTTCAAATAATTTATTATACATTTTTATATTAGGTAATTTATTATTTATAAGCTGTCTGACACTTTTCTTTACATACACACACAATAACACACAAACATAATCAAAACGAATGCTACGAGCAAACAAAATTCTGATCATTCAAGAAATAAATATAAAAAAAAAATAATTTTTGTATCATCTTCTACATTTTTTTTTTACTTATTGTGTTTTCAAGCTTTTATGACTTCTTCTTCTTCTTTTTTGTGGCTTTTTATATTATTGTTTGCTTTTTGAATGTTTTATGTTTGTGCAAGAACAGCAGCAGCAGCAGCAGCAGCAGCAGCAACAACAACAACAACAACAACAACACCAATAAAAATAAACAGCTTTAGGCAAAGCGGCATATTTATATATTTTTGTGTTTGCATAATAAAATAAATAAAAATAAAAATTTCGTAAACAAAAGAAGAAATATATAAATAAATGTATAAGAAATACGCCAAAAAAAAAATTTGATGACAAACATTACACGCATACATCAACTAATTTAATATGCAAAGTGTGTCGATTTTGATATGAAGGTAACATTTATATGTAAAAATGTGTATGTATGTGTGTGTATATGATGCTCTTGTCATATGATGTATATGTGGATGGTTGCTTGGTATGTTTGGTGTGCTTTTGTATTGCTATTGGGTGCATTGAAATGCCGGTTTATATCGGTTTGGTACCATCTTTCATACAAAACTTTTAAACGATAACAAAATTCACAGAGACAAAAAACTTCAAAACGAAATTTATGATTGCTTTCATTTTACATATAATTTTATTTATTGTGTCACTTCACGTCTCTGCTTGATGCGCTCCAAAAATTAATTTACTATGCTTATTGTTTTCCTTTTTATACTGATATTATTTTTATGTTTTTATTATTGTTGTTATTATTTGCTATTGTTGTTATTTGTATTGCTGATATCTGTTATAATGTTATTTCAATGTTAACGCCAACGTACTTCAACAATTATGAAACTTTTACCATAAAATACGAATCGACAAAATTTTCTCTCCATCTCTTTCATTTTTATACATATTTTTTATTTCTATTTAAAAAATATTATGCATTTAAAATTCATTAACCATACACATTTGTATCAAATAATTTCGTATATTTTATGAAAAAAAAAAAAAAAAGAAAAAGAAAATTCATAATAAATGTCGGTGCGTCCAGACCTTCAGCTAAGCAAAATTTTAGAAGAAACTTTATTTCAAATTTCATGCGAGCCTTTATATTTTAAAAGCCTACATTTATTGTTTATATTGTTGTTATTATTATTATTATTGTTTTTCGTGTTGTTTTCAAATTTTTATTGTTACGTTAAATTTTTATTAGTTTTCGTGCTTAATGGTTTTATTACGTAAAATTTTTATGTAAATGGCATAACAAAATTATCGTTGTTCTTGCTTTTTATTTTAATTATTTTTATTAAAATTTATATTGTTGTTGTTCTAACGTTTTTTTTTTTTTGTTTTTTTTGGTAATTTCCCACAAAATCATCTGCTCACAAAATTTTTAATGGAACTTTAAAAAAAAAACTAAACAAAAAAATAACCAGAGACTAAAAACATAAAAAAAAATCAAATAAATTATTGTAAAATGTTAATTTCTACTTAGACTTATGATTTTTGTTTTTTTTTTATTGTAACTTTACATCAATTTTTTGTCACTTGTCATTAACTAATTTTAAATTGAAATTAGTTAATGACAATTTGATGGCGTCATTACCTAAAAGAAAGAAGAACACAAAAAGTCACGCGTTATTTATTTATTATTTTTATTCTTTCTAAAGTTTACTTTTTTTTTTTTCTTCTAATTATTTATGACACACAAAATGGTCTAGCACAATCGTGAATGTTAGAAAAGATCAAGGTTTTCTTATACAGATTAGTCTTGTTAAACAGTTTGTATATTAAAATAAGCCTGAAAATTTATCTGTAGAAATTTTAGTACTCAAATAATCAAATAATATCATGTGAAGAGAAATTTTGATTCAAAATGAGCCTTCATAAAATTCACTAAAGATAATGAGGCATGAGCACTTTTGATTTAGATGTAAAGGTTAAAGGAATTTTATGAAGGCTTTCTCTTATATTTTAAGAGAATAAAAAAAATCTTAAACAAATATATAGCTAAAATTGGGGACTCATAAAAATTTAAATTAAAAAATTTTTACACATAAATAGTTTTGGAAAATTTAAATTAAAATCCAAAGTTTAAGGATTCTTTACTTTTACAAAAAATTCCTACTTTTTATTTGTATCTAGGGATTTATTAAATCGGCCTTTAAGAAACTATAATTGTTTCGTTAATTTTTTTCCAATTTTTTTTTTTAAGTTACTTTGTAATTATATAGTAATTAAGTAATTTTTAGTATTTACAATTAAATATGCCATTTTTATAAAAAAAAAATTATACAAATTTTTGAATTATTATTATTATTATTTGCGATTTTTTCTTCTTTCAAATGTTATTGTATTTTTTTGTGCTTTATTTTTTTTAATATTTCTGTTAAAGCTTCTCCATCTAAAATGATCTAATAATGTGTTTCTTTTGTGTAGATTTTGTGTGTGTGTGTGTGTGTGTGTGTGTGTGTGTGTGTGTGTGTGTATGTGAAAATATTATTAAATATCATGTTTTGCATGATATCATTGATATTTTTGACAGAGAAATAACATGAAAATGAGAGGGCCAGAAGAGAAGTAAAGAGAATTAGTAGTATTAAATAGTAATAATTATTTAAAGATTTTCATATATTTTTTACTCTACAGCAGTTTTATTATCGAATGAATAAGAAGCGTCAATTTTTTTCTTTTTTTTTTTTTTGCTCTTTTTGAAACGCATTCAATGCAAGTTGATTTTTACAATTACTTATTTAGGCCTTACTCCCCAATTAATTTATTCTTTGTAAAGTCTTCCATTTTATATGAATTATTTAAAAAATTAATAACGTTCGTTTTATTAACTTTTTACGGCAATTGCTTAAAACTTAAAAACTAATAATGTGATGTAAAGTGTAGGGTATTTAATAATCGTTTTCACGTAACCATAAAGCTTTCACTTATTTTCATTTTTTTTTTTTTTGTTAGTATTATTATAATTCATGTGCATGCTACTGCATGGTTTTGAAAATTACATGCAAAATTATAAAAAAAAAAATCACTTAAGGTTTCTTTTGCTGCTGTTGCTTTTATTTCCAAATGAACTTTGAGATATTTGATATTGTTGTTGTTTATGGGTTTTTGCTTATTTAATTTAATTTACTTTTTATTTTCATCACTTATTGTTCATTTGATTTTATGTGCATTTTATTTTGCTATAATAAAATAAAAAATATTACAAAATGCAAACGAACAATAATATATGAATGAAAATATAAAGAAAAAAACAATACAAAATAAATAAAAGTGAAATAAAATCAAAAAGAAATAAAATGCAAAATTTAACCTAAATTTTTCAAGCGTAAAAATGTCGGTATATATTTTAAAATAAAAATAGCAATTTTAACTAAACTAAAAAACTTTAACAGACGAACTTAGATAAAAAGCAAAAAAAAAAAACAAAAAAAAAATACAAAACACAAAAAAATGTGGTAAAATTAAATAAAAATATTTAAAGTATTGCACAATATTCATTATTTGTACTGTTTCATGCTTAGAGAGCGTAATCTGTAGGACAAATTATTAACAAAAAGCAACAACAAAAACCACAAAATACACATATATATTTTTTTTTAACCCTTTTTATTTAACTTTATTGTTCTCAAACGTAATACGACAAAGTATTTTATTATTAGAAAATAAGATGACAGTGAAATAGAAATAGAAATAGAAATAGAAATAGAAATAGAAAGAGTTAAATGGGTTTGTTGAAAAAAAAAATATGAATGAAATATGAACGTTAATGATGACAATTGACATAATAAATACTTTTATGATACTAGTTAATTATTTGATAATGGAATTTTTATTTAAAATATTATTGTTTGAAAGCATTATTGTTTAGGCTGTTCAATAAATTTATGGGAAAAAAGTTTTACTAATTAATTAATAATTAATTAATTGCATAATAATAATTATTAATTATTTAATTAATAAAAATAATTTATTGTTTAATCAAAGAAATAAATAAAGAGTTAAAAATTAATAATTAATTAATTTAACTAGAAATAATTAATTAATTAATTTAAATAATTTTTAATTAATTTTGTTATACAATATAAATGTAATTAGATCATTAAAACTTCAATAATTTTAATGTTTATTGCAAGAAACATTTTATCAATATTTATGGTTAATTTTATTAGGTATATTTTAATAGTAAAAACATAGTACTTTTTTATTATTACTTTAGTATTTAAATAAAATGAAATTACAGTAAAAATAAAAATGCTTATGGCAACTCTATAATTTTCTTTAATATATTCCTCTTTCTTTGCAATTTTTTACTCAGCTTTTCTTTTTTATTCGCATAAAATTCCTTTATATACACATTTAACTGTTATACACATTATTATGTTACACACACACACACACACACACACACACACACACACACAAGCATACATACACATCAAAGTTATAACTTGAATTCAATTGAATTGAAAATGCAAGCAAACCCGTTTCTAATACAATAAAATAAACAGGAAAATGTAAAAAAGGCACAAATGCAACAACAATAATAAAAGCAACAAAAAGAAAACGAAAAACTCAGCTGATCAGATAATTTATTTTAGTTTTGTCGGGTATAGAAAGAAAACTAATGAAACAAAATGTTTAAAAAAAAAAAAACAAAATAAAAATAAAGTGGCAAAAATTAAAGTTAAAAAAACACAAACAAAAAACAAAATAAAGACTAACTAAACTAAACTAAAAATAAAACAATTGAAACAAGTCTAACTACTACTGCTGCTGCTGCTGCTGCTGCCATTATTGCTGTTGCTGTTGCTGTTGCTGTTGCTGTTGCTATTGCTATTGCTAAAAAGACAAGGTAAACGGCACCACAAAAACTAACAAGAAGAGTAAGAACAACAACAACAACAACAACAACAACAACAACAACAATAATAATCATAATAATAATAATAGTAATAGTTGAAGAAGGAAAACAGCGGCAGCTCTAGCTAGTTTAGCTTTATCTGTTGCTCTAGCACAGCACCTAGTATCACTTAAAATAGTTATAAATACATGGATATGAAGAGTATTAAGAAAATTTAAAATAAAAAGTAAATTTTTAGTAGAACTGACACAACATTGAGTTATTGGCTTGAATTTAACTTTTCAGTTTAGTTTTAGTTTCATGCGGAGACTCAGTCAAACCAGTTGATTACGATTTAAAGCTAAAAAAAAAAAAAAAAAAAAGAAAAAGCAAAACAAAGAAAAAAAGTACAGAAAAAAGTCTAAAGAAAAATAAATAAATACACTTTAACAAACAAGTTATAATTTTTTTGTTTTTATTTTGGTTTTTTCTGTTTCCGTTTTTTTCCATTAATTCATTCATTTTCGTTCAATTTACAAAGAACTAAAAGAGATTGAAACTAAAATTTAGAGAAAAAGAATGAAAATTAATAAATTTTTATGTAAACTAAAAAAAAAGAGAATTTTGAATATTTCTGTGGCTTTTTTTTACAAACAAAACAACATTTTTAATTAAAAACGTCATCATCAAGCAAGAAGGCAGACAGACGCACAGACAAATATAAATATAGATAAGCCTTTAAATATAAAATTGAGAGAAGAGAAACAAAAAATTGATGCTAAGCCAATCTAAATATAAATTTATTTAGTAATTTTTTTTTCTTAATGGATTTGAAATGAATAATGTTACGTCATGTCAAATGTAAAAAAATAGAAACAACAATTTAAATGAAATAGATAAATTATTTAAACTGTAATAAATAGAAAAAAAAAACAACAAAACGCCAAAGCCAAATAAACATTGCAAAAACACAAATATAAAAATAGTACTAAAAAAAAAAAAATAGAAAAAAAAGAAATAAGTGCGGTCGCGGTTTATGATTTTCTATTAAAGTTGAAAAATACTAACAAAACTTACCCGAAGAGATTACAATGAGAAATATAGAAATATAGAGAAAGAGAGAGCAAAAAAAAAAAGATAAGGAAAACTTAAGTGTAAACAAATATACAAAAATAAGAAAGAGAGAGACCGAACTAGATAGAAATAGAAATAGAAAGAGAAAGAGGCTAAAATGAATAATATTTTAAACTTATTTGAACTGAAAGTGTGGGCTCTAAACTCATAATTTTTATTTGAAATCTTTTTTTGCTTTAAACTAATTGCTCTCCTTCTTTTCTTCTATTTGATTTTTTTCTTTTGTTTTTCTCTTTTTATCCAATTTTCATTTATTTTATATTTTGCAAAAAGATTTTACTTTCATTTAAAAAGAAAAAATTTTTTATGTTGTTTAAAAGTGAGTTATATGTTTTTAAAAAAATATATAAGTATAAATATATATAATTTTTTTTTAAAAAAAATAAAAAAAATCATATTTTTTTTTATTTTATTGCATAATAAAATCATTAGTCATTGTACGTTTAATTGACTTAAAACTTAGCGGGTGATTTTTTTATTTTTATTTTGTTATAATCTTTTCCTTTATTGTTGGTGTTATATAGGATTTTTTTTTTATTTTTATTATATTCATAATTTTTTTTTAATTTTTTTTGGTTTTGTTTATGCCAACTTATCGTTTTTTTTTGCTTTGTTTTTTTTTTTTTTGTTTTTTGCAAACTCCACTTAAACCTAGTGACATACTTTTTAAAATGTTTTGGTTATGACTTGAACGAAAAGATAGCAATAACAACAATTATGTAGCAGCTGACATACAAACATGACATAACGATTTGAAAATCATAAATCTTTACAGATTTTTTTTTTTTTGCAAAAATGTTCAATAAGTGAACTCTGTTATTTTTTTTTTACTGTGCTTGATTATTGTTATTGTTCTTTGGGTTGTTGCTTATTCCTGTTATCGTTTATCTTTTTACAAAACATTCGTGGACAATTAATCAATTGTTGATCGCTTAAAAAGCAAAAATGGAGAAAAACAAAAAAAGAAATACAAACGCAAACGAAACGAAATATCAATAAAATCTTGAAATTATTGAATGAACTGTTGGCAAAAAAGAGAAAAAGACTTAAACAACAAACTTGCTCAATTCCTGATATGGCCCTTATTCTTTTGATTGTTTAATTGGATTTAAATATAAAAAATCAAAACTCTTATTAAAATGCTGAATTTAATAAAAGCGGTTTTGCTTTTAAGTTTCTTTATAAAATTTACTTCAAAAAATTGCTTGATCTCATTCAAGTTTTCAGTTTAAATTTGTTTTCAGTTCAAAACAATTTTTCATAATAGTGTGATAATAATTTACGAGGCCTCATAATTCTTTCTACTTTATTTTTTTCTTTTCTTTATACCCTTTTTTAGTTTCCTTCTTTTTTGTTTTGTTTTTTCCTTTTCTTTGATAATTCATTAAGTTCTCTAAAGTAAATATTTACATTAAGTTGTTTTATTTTTGTGTGTTTGTTGGATATTTAGAGTTCATTAAAATGTCATCGTTAAATTTCTCATGTAAAAGAAGTTTATTAACTTTTATATACATAAATTATTTTTTATTATTATTATTACAATCATTTTTATATAGGTACGTTTTTTATGCCTTTTACATGAATTTTTCTTTTTCCTATTCTTACTTATCATTTCTATAAATATGTGAGTTAGTTTTTATTGTTGTTATTATAGAATTTTATATAGCCATTTTACACTTATTGTATTGTAAAATTAATTGGGAAGCTTTTTTATAAATTGAAAATCAAAAATCAAAATGAAAAATCTAAATGCAAAGGAAAATATGAAGCATGGAGAGAGAAATAATTAAGAAATTTTTTATAAATAGTTAATAAAACAAAATAATTAATTTAAACATCTTTTTGTCTTCTTCTTCCTTAATTTTTAATTTACTTTTATTCATAAAATTTCATGTTTCAATTTGTGGCACAAATATCCACAGACTCATAACTTTTCTATATGCGTAATAAAAAAATTAAAAATTAAACTAAAGGAGAGTTTAATTAACAAAAATATATCAATTTATAAAAAATATAAGCATTTCGAGGAATTTCTAAAAAATTTGTACTATCCATTAAATTTTATCTCCTTTTTCCCCCCATTATCACAGTTACATACTTTTAGCATTGACTGGTCTATTTATTGTATATTTTAGGCATATGTAATGTATTTATTAACGACTGACTACGGTTTCTTTATTGATTTACCTTTTTTTTTTTTTATTCACTTTTATGAATGAATGAATGAAATTCAGTAGCTAATAGTCAATAGTCACACCTCATTTATATGTATATACATAATGCCAGCATTAGCTATAGAGGCGGTAGGTAACAGGTATCAAGGCAGCCGGTAGCAGATAGCTGGCAAGAGGCATAAGGCCGCTACAAGTTTGTAGGCTTGCTAATAAAATTAATTTAGTGTTACATTAAATGGAATATAAAAAAAAACATAATATAAAAACGAAAATATAAAACATTTAAACTACAGCTGGAACTAATTCGTCCACATAACTCGATCAGCAGTTACAATAACAACAATAAAAATCAAACATATATCATCTTCATTTACACAAACATATATACACACACATATATATAAATATGAATAATAAAAAAAAAATTACAAATATTGAGAGTAACATGAGAACAACGGCGATCACAATAAAAAGTTATAACAAAATAATTTTATGTAATACAAGTCATGTGTATTAAAAATAATAATAATAATAATAATTAAAATATAATAAAATATGCATAAAAATTTTACTAAAAATAACAAAAAAAAAATGTATAAAAAATAGCAGTCGTCACATCAAATGGATGCATCTCAGTTCACTTTTGCTTTGCTTTACTGTGTTTTGTTTTTGCTTTAGTTATCCTTGATATAATATGTAGAATTTTATTATTGTTTTTTCTCGTTTGTCATTTTTATTTTTACTGCATGTAAAGGCCTATAAATTTACACAGAATTAATGTGATAAATTATAAAATTAATAATGAAAGAAGAAGAATGCAATAATATTATTTATAAGATGATAGAAGTAATAGAAAAATTTGAAAGAAATGTAATAAGAGCCACAACAATAACATTAATAAATTTATAATAGAAATAACTGTTTTATATTGAATTGTTTTGCTATTTTATTTTCAAATATTGTAAAATTCCCTTTTTTCCTATATAACATAAAATTGTAATAGAGATGAGTGATATTGAAATGAACGTATGAAATAAAAATTGTACACATGAATAACTGAATGAATGGATGAATGGATGGACGGATGCATGGACAAATAAATGAATGTGGATATAGATGGACGGTTGTATAGGCAGATGAATGTATTAGTTACGGGGCAGACAAATGAACGAAAAGGCACATAAATTGCCACTTAAATAGATTCATTAGTTGCAGTTAGCAATTAAGTGGCCCAACGATGGATATATTTGTCTAATCTTTTAGAATTCTTCCATAATTGTAGGAAATATATACGCTTTATATAAATATCTTTTCGCTTAAGTATTTAACGCTTACATTTGCATCAAATGTTGTAATATAAAATGTTTAATTGTATCACTTAACAAACCTTTAATAAACTACAAAAACAAAAAATTAAGGTCAACAAAAAAGAAAAGGATGTTAAGAAAAAAAAAAAAGGGAGAGAATGTGGACAATAAAGAAATCGGCTCGCTTTTTTTTAATACCAAAAATTTTTTGGTTACAACTTGATTTATTAAGAAAATTGTGTGTTAACATTAAAAACTCATTTTTTGAAAAAACCAAAGAAAAAAAAAATAAATTTAAAAAAGGATGAAACGAATAAAACAGAAAATTAAACTAGATATAATTTATGATGCGATGACTCCTCATCATTCATTCAGTCACTTACTTAAATTATGCTTTGGCCAACCGTTATTCGCCTTTGCTCTTACTCCGAAATGCTACAAATTTTTTTTTTATTTTTTTATTTTTTTCTTTTGTTTATTTTAACACAATTTACTTTTCACAAATTAATTGCTTTATATGGCCCCATGTACCCCTTGTCCGTGCCTGAGCATTCACTTTTTACAAAAAAAAAAAAAAAAAAACAAAAACAGATATTTCATATAAAACTTTTGTGAAAAAGAAAACAAATTAAAAGAAAAAAAAGAACAAGCAACAAATTAAAACATGATATTATTATAAAATTATTCATTTTACACATGCATGCACGCACACGTCTGAAGTTAAGGGCGAGCACCCCATTTAAAATGTATGAAAACACGAAAGGATGAGAAGCCAGTAACAAAATAAAGAAGAAACAAATGAAAGATGATGATGATGATGATGATGATGATGATGATGATGATAATGAAGACTAAAAGAGAGAGCTGATGATGAAAAGTATCAAATGAAAAAGATGTTTTTGTTTAAATAATTGTTGACTGATATTACACACATGCATACACATGCATACACGCACAGATACTGACTAATTTATCGGCAAAATGGAATGAGAATAGAATGAAATAGTAGCGACAACAGCAAAAACAATCCAATTCTTGTATCTATATTTTACAAAAAAATCTGGAATTTAGTGCGTATGTGTGTGTATGTATGTGTGTGTGTGTGTGTGTGTGTGTGTGTTGTATATGATTTATTTTACATGTTACGTTTAATAATTTTGTTTAATAATAATGTTTTCGTAAAGGAGTAATTTTTCATTTTTTCGTTTCATTGCGTTTTTGCCGTTTTTGTTGTTTTTTCTCTCCCTTTCTCTCTCTCTCTCTCTCTGCTCGATACCGCTTTCAAAAATTTTTATTTTTTTTTTTTTTAGTTATTTTTCTCTTTTTTTAAATTTGTTTGAACTTTTAATTAAAATTTAGAGCACGTCCTTTAAGATAATATCCATACGGCCACAATTCAATATACATACACATATATAAAAAAAAATACATGCATATAAGAATATAAGAAAATGTTTTGTTGATTCATCTTCATCAATTTTATTTTTCTTATTTATCGTTATCATCAACATTGTTCATCATATTTTCTCTTTTAATGACTTATTTCAATGGAATTCCTTTGATCAGGTGCATTTATTAAAGTAAAGTCAGTTTTAAAAAAAAATGATATTAAGTAAATAAGGCGTGTGATAGTCAATTTAATTTATAACAACAATAAAAGAATAAAAATTTGGAAAGGTAAAAGAATTTATTCAAAAATGTAAATTTTAAATGCAAATTTTTCAAAGTAGTTTTATTTTTTACATCCTTCCTATTGCTTCTAACGAATTTAAATAAATATGACACATTTTTCATTTCTTTGACCCAAAACATTTCAGTTTGAATGTATTAAGTGAAAGTTTACTTCAAAAAATTTAAAAAAAAAATACGCCTACAAAATTTAAAAAAGAAAAAAAATAAATAAAAATAATGTTTCATATGGGAAGTTGAAGGAGAAAAGTAATAAAAAGAAAATGATCAAATACGATAACTTTGAAAGAAATTGGCAAAAAAAAAAAATTAACCATGTTATTATAATTGTGTTAAAAGTTTTGGTAAATGGAATGAAAGAAACTGGTGGAAAGTGAAATACTTAAGAAAAACTTGGCAACTTTATATGAATGAAATTTTGTTCTTTTCAGTGTCAGGCAATATGAACAAGTAACGGTTTGGTACCCATTAAATATAATTCATAAAAATATCTACATATTTATGTATGTGTGTTAGAGTATTTGAAAAAAGGCGTTAAAACTTACTCAGGTGTATGAATAAATCAGTTCAGCAACGGTGTGCAATGTGCTTTATTACAATCAAGTTAATAATTCCCCAAACCCCCACATTAAAATGCATTCATCTATAAATATATGAGTGTGTGCGTGTGTGTGTGTGTGTGTATATGTACATGTATATACATAGAAACATGTTTGTAAATGTTAAGGCGTTAATAATTTAACCCCCATTCATTCTATTCACATTTGTCAAAAAGTATGAAAAAAAAATGGCAAAAGAAAAAAATTCAAAACACTTGATTGCAGTTTTTAAGTTTCATCATTTAATATTAAATTAATGGTCTACCTAAAACCCACCCACCCACTCACCCCATCCTCCCAACTTCATCACCACATACCAAAATAAGAAAACGAAAAACCAAAACCAGAAAAGAAATTGTCAATAATGATTAGTTTCGAATTTCAACTTCAAGTCACAAAATAATACGTTTATTGACAAGAACAACCAGCAAACAACAAATAATTAACAGTTAATATGCTTTGATTATCAAACGATTTGAGAATGATATTCGTTCTGCTGTTAGAAAATAATTAAAAAAGAATTGCAATGACGCAAAATCGTTAAATTGTTAAATTGCTAAAAAAAAAATTATTAACCAAAAAAAAATTAAGACAAAAGAAAAAGCAAAATTCTATAGAAATGGAGAATTTTTTCTAGAGATTTTTAAAGTCTTTTATTTAAATTATTATTTGACATATGATCTGTCAAAAGCATCCCAATAGCATTATCAACAATTAACATCATCATTATTACCATTTACATCATAATTAAGAACAGAAATTTGCATTTGAAATAATGAAGATAATTTTTCTCTAACAGAACTGTTAACACATAACATATAAAACTCTCTTAATCTCTTTCTGGTATCTGTTTATCTCTATCTCCATTCCCTCTCCCTTATTATTATAATACTTCTTTCCTTTTTAGTTAATAACTTATTGGAATCTGTGTTGATACTCTCAAATGTTCAATTACGCTCTCTGTAAAGCAAAACCGCTTTTAACTCATTTTAATAAGCCAACAATTGAGCCAAGCTTACGCAGAACTATTAGCCGATATAATTTATACAACTAACTAACCATCAAAAGGTTCAACATTCTAGACAATTATTTAAAATGTTCAGTTGGCATTTAGAGCTCGTACGGTACGGTTGGATATTCTAGAAAGCAGAACTTATGTTCGTTTGCTTTCTAAAGGACAATTATAGCAATAACAATTTAAAAAAATAATTTTATTTTATTTAATTATAGTCTTTAATATAATATTTTTAACAGAAATCATTTTTATATATTTCTTAATATATTTTAGATTAATTTAGTTAGAGAGCCTTCCCTCCCACATTTATGACAATTGACAATAATTCATTGGAGATTAAATAGAAAAAGAAAATTGAGAAATTATTAAAGTGTGCGTGTTAAAAATAAAAAATAACGAAAAAATTATAAAATCAATTGAACCAAAAATAAAAAAAAAGGTTCATGAAAATTTATATTTTTTTTTAAGAATGTATAAAGTTTAAAAGAAAAAATACTCGCTAAATAAACTTTTTTGGAAAGTTTATTTTTAAAGCACAATTTTAACGAAAGAAAATCTACTTTTTTTTTACTTAAAACAAAAATTTATACGAATACAAGAAAAGAGAAAAAGAAGCAAAAATAATTAAGTAATTTATCATAAAAAAAAATTTGCCTTAATTAGGCGTTTGTGTTTAAGAGTGGGTGATTTGTGTGTGTGTGTGTGTGTGTGTGTGTGTTTGTTTGTGTTTAAAGTGAATTTAAGAAAACCTAGAATATTTACAAAAATTTAGCAGCTGGCGAAAATAATGCAATAACTTTGGATTATTAATAAAAAAAAAAATGGTAAGTCTTTTTTAAAAATATTTAAATGTAAAAGACAAAGAGTTAATAGATTTTCTCAATAAAAATAGTGTATTTCTAAATTTAATTTATTGAGTAAATTTTAAACGAACACTAACTAATTAATAATAAAATAAATTTGAAAAAATTAATTTATTTAAATTGCCTTCTACACTAAATGTGTTCCTTTTTTTTAAATTTTCTCTTTTTAAGTGAATATAAAAATTAATTAATTAATGTAAGTGCTATTTTATTTCCAAATTATTATACAAAATAGAAAACTTATAAAAAAATAATTAAAAAGTGAAAGAAACCAAACATTTTATAAAACGAAAAAAATAAATAAAAAATTTTATAAAATAAAGCACAATTCTTTTAATCATTTCTAAAGATTATTTTTTAAAGAAAATTTCTCTAAAGAAAGCAAAAAAAGAATCGTTTAATAAAAGCAGGTGCTGGAATATTTTCTACACTCCCTACAAGTATTCTTTTTCTTTTGTTTTTGCTTACACAATTGAAAATTAGCAAAAAAAAAAAATATTTTGGTGGGTAATAAATATTTTATTTGTATTGCTTATTCTTTGTACTCTTCTTCTACATCATAATCATAATCATAATCACTGAACTGTGAACTAAATTTTATGTTAAAATTTATGTAAAAATATTAACAAAGGCAAAACTAATTGAGATATGAAGAAAAGTAGCAAAAAATTTAAAAAAAAAACAAAAAATATTCAAAATTAACACTTGCATATTTCCCAAAAAAAAAAAAAAACAAACACACAAAAAACAAATAAAACATCTAGATAATTAGTCATAAAGAAACTAATAAAATACAACAAAACAAATATGCAAAAAAAAATTATTAATTTATAAGTGCAATGAGAAATATATTTAAAAATAAAAGTTTCTTAACAATAATTTATATAAAAAATGATGCAATAAGTTAAAGTAAAAAATCAAGACAAACTAAGTAAAGAATGCATTATATAAATTTTATAATAATGAAATAAATATGAATAAAATTTTGTATATATAATTAATTTAAAATTTAAGAAAATTGCAAAAATATTTTTAAATGTGAAACTTTTTAAAATATTTTATAAAATTTTTATTACAAAAAAATTCTAAATGTCAGAGAAAAAAAAATAGTTTTATATTTTAAAAAATAAGTATTTCAATTTATTTATATTATTTTGATTTAAAAAAAGTTAACATTTACATTTTTCATGAAAATTTTTCTTTAAAAAATTCTTCATATTTTACTGCTTTCTATTTCTTATGTTTTTTTGCAAATGGCCTAATCAATTTAATTTCTTTTTCCTTAAATTTTTCATTTTTAATTATCATTAATTGTCATTTTTTTTTCATAATTTTAATTTTATGCAATTTTATGTTAAAAAAAACCCGAACGACAAAGGTGTTGAAAATAAAAACAAATAAAAAAACGAAAAAAGAAAGAAAACAATAGCAACAACTGAATACAAAGCAATGTTATGAGAATTTTTATGTAAGTTTTTCATGTGGAAAGAAAAAAATTAACCAAAAAAAAAAAAAAAAAGAACAAACAACCAAACAAACAATTAAATTACATTGACATTAACAGTTGAATTAAAAGTAAAAAAAAAAAAAAAGTAACAATTTCATTTTCGTTTGTTTTTCTTTTTTCATTCAGTTTATTGTCTTTTTTTAAGTCAAACAAAATAAATAAAACTTTATACATAAAAATCCCCATCATTTCTTTAAGTAATTCAAAGTAAGAATTTTCTTTTTATTAAGCTTGAAATGTTTATTTCAATGATTTATTGCGTTAATGTTTCTTTTAAAAATTTTAATTGTTATTCATTAATTTATTCAACACATATAGCTATCTGTCTGCTTATTTGTATGTTTATCTGCCATCGTCATGCAGCAAAATGCAAAACTTTCACTTTATTGTAATTTCGTGTTTAATGCTTTAAAATTCATTTTTATTTTCTTTCTGCTTCTTTTATGATTTTTTGTTTTTTAAATATTGCTTTCTTTCTCTTATTATATCATTAAAGCTATATAATTTTTTATTATTGTTGCTTGGTGTATAACAAAAAAAAAAAAAAAAAAAAAAAAGAAAAAGAATGTAAGAAGCATAAAAAATCCGGTGCAAAATTAGTTTGGTATTAAGGCAAAAGAAAAACTACAAACGAGATGATCGCATGATGTTTTAGTTGGATTAATAACAAAAATAATAATAACAACAACAATTACAACAACAAAATGATAATAACAAACGTTAAAAAATCGAAAAAAAAATTAATAATTTTTGTTAGTAACAATGAAAATAATTTTCAATGTAATAATAATAATTTTAATCAATTTTTCTAAAAATAAATCTTTTTTCTAAAACGATCTTCACTATTTTTCTTGAGATTTTTTAATAAAAAATCTAAACTAATTAAAAATCCATTCAGGCAATATTTTACAAGGCAAAAATTTACAATTTAAACAAATCATTAAACAAAAGTTTCAAGGCTTCATTTGGCCCAATCTACGTTCTGATTTGTTACATTTGCTTCTTAGTCATACAGTTGCTCTATAAAAATGTAAAGCAGCTAAACAGTTTACATTGTATGATTATTAATAATGTAAAGTAAAAAAAAAAGAAGAAAAAATAAATCACCCACACTTGTCTTGTCAACTCAACTCAATTCAACTTAATATAATAAAATTAATAAAAGTCTTCTACAAATGTAAGAAATAAACCAACAAAAATCCAACTTGAAAATATCAAGAAAAAGATATTAAATCATATAAATATTAGGATGTGGGTGTAGATGCCAGCAACAATGAATGTAAAAGAACAAAAACCAACAAAAAGGAAAACAAATTCAAGAAAAAAATAAATAAATATAGGAAAAAGAAAAAGAAAAAGAAAAAGAAACGGATAAAAGATTACAAAAAAAAAAAAAAAAAGAAACCAGAAATTGTTACACCCATAAAAATAAACAAAACAATAACAGCGGGAAAATATGCAAGAAGTAAGAAAATGTAAGCAAAAAGGTGACAGAATTAACAGTCAATCATAAACATGCATTACATCATGTGACCATATAAAAAGCAACAAGATAAAAAAATAAAAACAAAAAGTTATTTTATAACAAAAAAAAGAAACTTTTGAAAAGATACACAAAAAAAACACGTAATAAAAAAGAGACAATTAAAAGAAAACTTTCATAAAAACAAAGATAAACAAAAAGCAGTTTTGTGATAACAGATGATGAAATTTGATGGTACTGACCTTAAAATCAACTCTAAACCAATTCAATTCATCTGAATGGTATTAAAAAAAAAAAAAAATTCAAAATTAAAAGGCATTTTTTCTCTACTCTTTTTTTACCAACAACAAACTTAACATGGCCGGCCTGGCATGACAAAGCAAAAAAAGCACAAATAATTAATTAAACAAAAATAAAAATGCTTTTTGAGACCTTGATCATATATATTTATCTTTTGGTTGGTTGTGTTTGGTGTATCATTTCAATTGTATGTTAAATTCTTTATGATTTCGGCAACTTTTTTTTTCTTGTTTTTTTTTTTTAAACATTTTTTGGTAGAAAGCGAAAGTACATTGTGCTTATTTTATTCCCATAAAAAAGGGACCAGTTTTTTTTTTTTTGGTGCTTTTATTTTCTTCATTTTCGTTTTTCATTTTTCTGATTTTTGGTGTTTTATATATTTTTTGTCATTTTGGGACTAAAATCTTACTGCATAATTTTTGCTGTAAATTCTTTGCCAAAAAAGCAAACACTGAAATATTGCGTATTGGCCATACAAACAAACAAAACAACAAACCCACACATCTTATGTATGTACAAATATATAAATATTTATAAAAAAAAATGTATTGAGTATCAACTGAAAAAAAAGTGATGTCATGCAATTTAAATAGTAACCAGTTAAATACAAATACATATATATATCTAGACTGGTTACCAAAAACTAGAGAGATTATATTAAATTTTAAAAAGAAACGGAGACAGAGTGATATACAAAATTTTAAAGAGAAAATTAAAGAGCAAGGGAGAAAGAAATTTTAAAAAAAAATTTTTATATTTATCAAAAAATTATTGATTAATTGAAATATTGAAATATTATTTGACTACTTTGCTACTTCGCAAAGTAGCAAACGAGAACTGTTCGATAATAAAAAAAAAAGAAAAACGAAAATTAACGCAAGATCATCAGTAGCTCAGGCATCACAAATTTTATAAAACTTAGTTAGGTTTGCTTTTTGTTCAAATTTGTTTATTTAATTTAATTGAATTTATGGAAAAAGCAAACAAGCAAACAAGCAAACAAGCAAACAACAATTGCAAATAATGAATAACACCTACACGAAAAGAAATATTTTATGACTTTGCGGTATAATTTACATAGACATTAATTAACATACATTTCAAATTCATTGATTAGTAATTGTTTTTTTTTTTCAAATTTACAATTCTAGAATATGTTAAAAAAAGGATGATTTCAATAAGTTCAAAATATTTTTTTCATTTACTAATTTTGTAAATAATTATTATTTTCATAAGAATTAATTATAATTTGAAAATGAAAATTTCTTTGCTTTAAAAATTTTTTTACGAGAAATTCTATTAATTTTAATTAAGCAGCAATTTTTTTGAAGATAAAATTTTATACTTAAAATTCATATGAAATTAGACCAACACTTCTTTTAAACTTTTTATATTATTTATATCTTAAACAAAATTGTTATAATATAAATCAAATGGCATAAGAAATTTATTAATTAAATAATTATAAAATAAAATAATTGTTAAGCAAAATAGAAAGATAACTAGAAATACTTGTAGAAAATTTTGTATAAAAAAGTAGCATAACAAATATAAAAATAATTATTATAATTAACTACAACAATAATAATAATTAAAATGCATTATTGTAAAAATGTTGAATGCTAAATCATTAAAATGAAAGATGGTTCAAGTAAAAGTTTGAGAGAATTTTTCTTGTCTTAATTTTAATTAATGAAAAAGACAAATAATAATTTAATTTCAGTTGTAGGCATAATCTAAATTAGTTAAATTAAGCAAATTACTTTTTTATTTAATTTATTAAAATTCCTTTATTATCATGATAAGAAGAAATCGTATATTACATAAAATTTTATATGAAAATTCGTCATTACATTTGTCATGGATCAATAATGAAATCATAAACAATAATGAATTTATTGTAATTGTTATTTTTGTTGTTGGTATTAATGATTTTTTTTTTATTTTATTTAAACACCATAACTGAAGGCAAACCCGTTTCATTCAGTTTTCATAGCACTAAATATATAAAATATCAAAAGACCAAAATTTTACACAAAAAATAAAAACAAAAGAAGCAGATATATAAAAAAAAATCAAAATCATTAAAAAAAAATAATTCTTAGCTAAAGTGTGGGTTATCTTGTTTTCTTTTTCGTAAACTTTTTTTTTTTTGCTTCTATTTTTTTAAGCAAATAATTCTTGTTGCACAGCTTTGTGAAATCAATAATTTATTGAAAAAAAGATAGATAGAGATAAAATAAGAAATAGAGGTAGATAGATATAGTTATAAGGGAGGAAGAGCAAAAGGAGAAATAAAGAAACTGCTGCAAACTGAAATTGATTGAAACAAAATTCAATCAATTTGAAGAAAATCAAAAAATCTTATTAAAATATAAGAAAAGAAATCGTGTACAATCAAAAATGTTAAAGTATCAATTAGACATAAAACTAAACATACACATAAATATACAAGAATAAAATATAAAAAATAAGAATGTTACAAAGCGGTCTAAGTTGAATCAGTAGCAACGCTTAAAGGTTAAAACAGAAAAAAACTATTTAACAAAAACTCTGACACAGCTAAAAGTAAATAACGATTTTTTTAGAAAGCCTAATAAATTTTGGAAAAAGAAATATGAGAGAAATTTTAAATAAAAAAAGCTTAGAATAAGCTGAAAATTTTCTTAAAAATTTTAATAAAATCATATAAAAGTGAATTTAATATTTATAAAATAAAATTTTATTATTTATTCTTACTTAACCGCTCATAAAATCTAAAATCTAATGTCGAATGTCTAAATTTACGAATTGTCCCATAAGTCTTCAAATAAATAAAAATAAATTGAAGACATATACATTAAAAAAATGTCTTGTAAAATTTTTATACAAATGTGCTATATATATATATATATATATATATATATATATATATATATATGTATATGTATGTGGGTGAGTGTATACATATAATAAATTAACTATTTAATTTTTTAATGAATTTTACGTGAGCGTATGCTGACCACATTTACTTCTCTAATATCTATTTATTTAAAATATATTTATGGATATTTTTCTATTTTCCTTTTTTGCTTTCTCACTTTCTGAATCATAATTTTACCTTGAAGAAAAAAACTGAAGAAAGAATTAAAACAAAAAGAATAAAATTATACAATTTTTTTTTTAATATTTAATGAAGCAAGAAGAAATAGAATAAATAAGAACTACCCACACTTATGGCAAAACAACTTTGACTTTTAATAATTTACAAAAATATTTGTATAAAAAACTTTATAAATTAAAAAAATTTAAAACTCTATAGGTCCATAATGACATTTCTACAAAATACTTTTGCTACCTATAAAAAGTCTATAAAAGACTGAGACTACTTCGTTACTTATAGTTTGAGATCCAAGACTTAAATTTATTACAAAAGCCAATACTGTACTTACTTTTTTACGAAAAATTTTTCAAAAGATTTTAACTTATTAATACTTTTACAAGAAATTGATTGTTGTTAAGTGAAATCATCATCTTAAAAAACAACAATTTGCAAACAATCGATAATTTAATAATAAAATTTTTTTTTATTTATATAATTGATAAATATACGAATGAAAATAATGTGTAATAAAAAGAAGAACTAGTTTTAATTTTATCCATTAATTTGCTTGCATCAATCCAAGATATTTATCTGTATTGATTTATTGATTAATATTTAAGAAAATACTCTACAATCTTTTGTAATTATCTTTTAATTGAAATAAAATTCGTTAAACTTATTTGTGGCATTCTATTTGATTTTCTCTGCTTTCTTTAAGGCTGTTCATTCCTTTCTCTTTCTACTTTTTTCACACTTTCTATAGACTTAATTATCTCAAAGTGTATGACAAAGAAAGCAGTAAAAAAGAAAGTAACATCAAACAGGCAATTACTGGATTCTACTAAAAAAAAACTTAACTTCACAATTTTGCAATTTTTTACAATTTTTTAGCTTTAAATTGAACATTTCTAATACAAGTTTATATCATTTTTTTTTTAAGCATTTCGCTGCTTCATTTATTCATTCATTTTTTGTTGAGATTTCCAAAAAATTTCCCCATTTGAAATAGTTTTGATAAACCAAATTTAATAAGAAAAATTCATTCAAAAAATTTCAATAAAATTCAAAACGAATATTTTACTAAAAAAAATTTCTATACAAATATCTAATTTATTGTTTTAGTCTTGTTTGTTTTACAAATAAATTACCAATAATTGAGTCCATTCAGAAAGTTTATTAGAAATAGAATCAGTAGAAAAAAAAAAAAAAGAAATATGAAATTTTCAAAAGAGGACACACTTCTCTTACGTCTCCTTTGTTTTGAAAAAACCGAAAAAAAAAACAAAACATTAAAAAAACAAGAACAACAACATTTTAAAACAATAAAATAATGAAATAATGAAAAGAGAAAGAAAAGAAATCGCAAGAGATGCCCAAAAATTAACCAAATAAGGTCAAGACATACTTAAATACATGCCATTCATATACATATACATGAATATATTTATATGTATATAAATAACCTTTCTAAATGTTGTACAACACAAGTGCATGCACTTGAAACAAAAACAACATTTTTTATTAATGATAAAAGTATAAATAAAAAGTAAAAATAAGCAAAATTTTGCTTTTTTTTTTCTTTTACTTTTTAATGCTTTATCATACAATGCATATATATTTAAATACTTATAAAATATATGTCCATACATACATACAATTTAAACTGTATATTGCAACTATTTATTTATAAAGCAAGTTATTATAAATTTCTACAAATGTTTGAAACAACCAAAACTTTATGAGATAGACTTATTTCTTATCAAATTGTCTGTCCATCTATCCCTCATGACTATCTGTAAATTGCCTGAATGAATATAATTACTCATTAGCAATTTTATGTAAGCGGCTTAGAACTGTAAATTTTATTAACTGAATTATTTTTTATCAATTTAGTTTAGTTAGGCGTTCCATTTGTTGATCTCCCTCATCATATAATTAATAATATAATTTTTCAAATATAATGGAAGTGACAATTTGGTTATATTTCTGTCCAGCGTTTACTTTTTTAATCATATTAAGCCAAGTGTTATATAAAAGTCGACTTTTATCAACTGTAACATTTGTTTCTCGTTTTTAATTTTTTTTTTTTTATTTATATTCATTTTTGCATTTACTTTAATCATTCAAAAATACACATGTTTATATTTTGATTATTTTAATTTTATTTGTTAATTCGTTTTAACAATTTTTATGTCTCGTTTACTTTATTGTCGTTTTTCTTGTTTAAAATTTTTCTGTGTTTCTTTTTTTTTTTTTTTTTTTTGGTATGAAAGTTTGCACAAACAAAAAATTTAATGCTCCAAACAGTGCATACAGCTAAACTGTCTGTTCTCAGTCTTCAATTCTATGGCTAAATCATTTAAACATAAGAAACAAAAAAAGCATCAACATTAAATACATCAGAGTTGTTGTGGTTGTTGTTGTTATTGTTTTTATTATTGTTTATACAATATTTTATTTTTGCTTACTCTCTTCTTCTTCTTCTTCTTCTTCTACTACTTCTTTGTATTCTACCAATATTTCAAATGATTCTCGTTATAGCCGTTAGTTCTGTTCTTCTGCCACTTCTTTTTCAGTTTCTACTTTTACTGCTGCTGTTGCTTGTTCAATTTTCTTTAAGGTGATTTTCATTGGTTTTTTTTTCTCTTTTAATTTCTGCTGTTGTTATTATTATTAAATTTTTTTTATTGTAGTAGCTATTCCTGCTAAAGCACCGGTAGTGATATTTCTTGGTTTTGCTTTTATTATTCTTATTCTTATTATTTATTTCTATTTTTTTTTTTGCTGATTTATTTTTCTTGCTATTTTGGTTTTCCTTCTTTTTTGTAGTTTTTTATTTTTACGTTTTACTTTTTACTTATGCCAAACAATCACCAAACAACCGTTAATTGGCCAGTTTATGCTCTACCTTACGGTGCTTGCGTTGCTCAGTTATTGTGGCCGCAAAATTCTAGTCTGCAATATATTTATGTATAAATATAAATTTGTACAGCAAATTTGTTTAGTTGTTTGGGTATATTTTGTTGTTGTTACTTCATTTAGTTGTGAGACACTGATTGCAATTACATTGAAATGAAATTTCCGCATTTTATTTTTTTGCTGCTTGTTGTTGGTGTTATTGTTGGTGTAAGATTTAATATGTTCTTGCTTCTTGTTGTTGCTGCTGTTGTCATTTTACTTTGAATAATTTAAGTCACTGTCGCACAGTTTATTTTTATGTGATAATGAAATTAAAAGATAACAACATAAACAAGAACAAGAATAAAAGCAAGTTGCAAATTAGAATGTTAGACAAATGGGTTAAAATAATATACCCATATAAATCGTATATTTATATTTCTTATATATTTTTAAATAAAATAATTAGCCAAATCTATATGAAAATTACCATAAATAGGAAAGAGAAAAGTCCAAAGAAAAGAAGGTCAAAAAAACGCTATTAAAAACTTTATGTATTTTATGTTAATATATCTATTTCGCTCTATGACTCTCTATCTTTTTCTAACTATTTCTAGTAATGTTCTTTGGGTTAGTTAAATTTAAATTCCCATGTGAAAATTTTTGCGGTATAAAAATGATAAATTGGAATTATTCTAATTTGTAATACAACAAAATTAAGAAAAGACTTAAACAACAAACTTCTCATACAATTAGCAAGGAAAATAAAATAAAGTTGATTCCTGTTGTTGTTGTTGTTGTTATTGTTGTTGTTATTTTTGCTTATTTTGTTTTTTGCTTTTCTCTTATTTTCATAGATATTAGTTTGATTCATAGAAATGCAATTTAAATAAAATGAAATTTTTGAAAAGAATTTAACAAAAGAAAGAATTAATGCTGGGTGTGCCCGCATATAATATCACATACTTTTTTCCGTTTAATTTTTCTTCTTTTTGGATTTTCTTAATTCAATTAACCACATTTAACCGCAATTTATTCACAGCAATCACCAAACAAACAAACATACAAACGAATTCACTCGCAATTTAACCATAAATAATGATAGCGACATCAAAGCACCCAAACATAAGCAGAGACCAGTACAACAATGTAACAACGTAACTAAAAATTAAACTCTACATACATATATATGAATTTTATGTGTGAAGAGCAGTTACCAGATATCAGACACCGGACATCATCCACCAGCCACCACCATTCACTATCATTATGTGTCTCATCCAAACGCATAATTTCAAAGGGCGGATTATAAAATTATTATTTTATTTACTGCTTTTATCATTCTATTTTTTGTTCTTCTTATTAGTTTTATTCATTCTTTTTACTTATTTTATAAAATTAATGCCATGGTCATTTTTATTTTGGTTCTGTATTGAATTATTGCTTTTGTTGTTGTAATGTTGCCGTTTCGTTTTTTTTTTTTTTAGTTTTCCCTTTTTCTTATGCGATATTATATTCCTTTGTATGCAAATACTGGTGATCCTTTGCCCTAGAAAATTACTTTAACCACAATAAGCTATTAAAACCCAAAAAAAAGAAAAAAAAAAAAGAAAAAAGAAAACAAGTTACAATAACAACCACGAGAAAAAGAAGAAAAAGTGTAAAAAGTACATGAACTAAGATGACAATGTCACAACAACAATAATAACCACAATTCATACAAGCATTTATTAAGGAATATATGAAAAATATTTTAATTCATAATAATAACAATGTAAAATAAAAATGGAAATGAAGGTAAAGAAAAAGTAGAGAAACGAATAACGGAAAGAGAAAAATTATAAAAAAAAAAAGAAGAGGAAAAATATGGATGAACTGAATTATAATATTATTATAAGCATTCTTGAATGCTACAAACAAAAATAGCAACAACAACAGCAAAAACGTTTTTAGTCAAAATAGTTTGATGTAAAAATTAAACACATTTATATTTATATATATATATATATATGTATATATATATATATATATACATGTGTGTGTGTGTGTGCGTGTGTGTACACATTCATACAAAAATCCTTTCCAAATCTGAAACATTCAAAGGCACAATTGTACATGCACATATGGATAAGTACAAAGAAAGCCCGGGCACACGTATGATTTTTATGCGGGTAACAAAAATATCACTACAAAAAGAATGAAATATTAAAAAAAAACAAAAAAACAAAAAACATAAATTCAAAATAAGCCACAAGAAACTCCAAAACAAAGACGTGCACGAACACACACGCACACTCACACTCACACTCACACTCACACATATAAGCAATTATTAAATTACATGCGAATATAAATTTAATGTAATTTTCTTGTTCAATAGCATTACAACCAACCATCCATCCGTTACTTTTCTCCATACGATATATTTTCAATTTCAACGCCTTTTAAACATTGCAATGTACTTATTTGAAGGAAAAAAATTTTATTTTCTTTTTTTATTCATTTATTCATTATTATTAAAGTGTTTGTATCATTTACGTGTAATATAAATAATTACAACAATAACAACAATTCTTCTTTTTCTTTTTCTTTATATCATCATATTAAAATTTTAACTATCTCTCTCTCTCTCTCTCTCTATCCCTTTCTCCTTTTTGTCTGTATGTGCCTTTAAGCTAAAGTGTTAAATTTATTTTAAGTTTAAGTGATGCATACAAACTCACACTTATCTAAACATATACAACACATACAAATATAAATATAAATTAACGTTATATTTAGTTTTGTGTATGCTGATTGATTTAGTCGTGTGCTACAACTTTTAATATTCTTACTAATTTTTACTTGTAACCAAACTGTTTGTCTGTCTAATTGTCCATATATTTATCAGGGTGTATGTAGCTGTGTGTATATGTGTGCTTTTATATGTTTGTGTTTTGGTCGGCATAAAATGTGTCTCCATATACAAAATAAAGAAATAAAACAAGTCAACTCATTGAATTTAAAGTATTTGCTAATCAACTACTTGTATTTGCTTTATTTATTGTTGTTGTTATTGTTGTTATTAATATTGTACAATAAAAGAAAAAAATTGATAAACAAGATAATGAAGTTAATGATAATGGTTACATTGTTGATTTTATATATCATAATCATTATCATCATCATCATCATCATCATCATCATCATCATCATGTATCGCTTTTCCAATTATACCCTCTTTGTTTCTCTTTTCCTTTGTTTTTCTTGCTTTATTGATAATTGCTGCTTATAGATGAAATAATAATCGTTAAGAGATGTTGTTGTTGTTGTTGTTGTTGTTTGAATGAATTTCTTTTTTATTGTTTAGTTTTTTTTTTGTTTTGTTGTATTTATTTTTAGGCTACTGGTTTTTGAGTCCCTTAATAAGTTTTCTCTGTGTCTTTGCCTTCATCATCTCTCGCCTATATCTTCATCATTCTTTTACTTTTTTGTAAACCTTTTTCCAATTTTTCTTTTTTTTTTTTGTCTCAAAACTTTAGCAGTTCTACATCACAATGTGCCATTTAATTTTTTTCTATGTATCTTAATGTTGTTGTTTGTTGTTGTTTGTTGTTTGTTGTTGTTGTTGATTGATATGTTTTATTTGTGTTATTGTAATGATGTTTTATTGTGGTTAACAATGTTCAGGTCAAGTTTGGTTAACAACATAATTGATTTAAATTTAAAGTTTCTTCTCATTTCTCACTCTCTCTCTCTTTCTCTATATATATATATCTTCCATTTATTTTACCTATCTATGTATATATCTATCTCATTTTGCCAATCTTATATCATATTATTTATATCTCAGATCTTCAAAAAAAAAAAAAATCTTCCTTATATAATTCGTGTATTCATTCATGCATTCGTCATGTCTATTCATAGAATTTCAATGCAATTCTTTCTTATTGATTTCTTATATTACAATTCTTGCAATGCATGCATGACTTAGAGTTCTTTTATTTCTGTATTTTTTTTTTTTGTCTTTATATTTATGTATTGTATTTTTTTTTGTATCGAATGCCATTTTAATAATAATCATAATAATCAAAAGAAATAATAATAAACAGAAAAATACAGAAAAAAGAAACCAAAAATTTAACTTATAAATAGCAGACATAAATATATAAAGAAAAATCGTGATGATATCATAAGTAATTTTACAAAAATATTTTTTATATATTAATTCTATAAAATTAAACAATTTTTATAATGCTCTAACAATAAGAATTTAATTTTTTTTTTATATAAAACGGCTAAATTTGATTGGTTATTCAATTATCGTTACTTCAAATTGATATTATCGCCAATAAGTTGAAATATTTCCAGCAAAATTAAGCAAATCAAATATCGAAAGAGATTTTATTATAAAGTGGAGCATTAATCGTTAATCCTTGTAAATTTTAGCATTAAGCTGAATATCTTTTTTAAGTTTCAATTGTTCCATAAATTAGGTTTTAAAAACGAATGAAATACTTTTATTTCATATAAAGGTGTGATAGGCGCATCTTACAAATGATCTAGTCCATTTTTTATATAAAGTTCTCCAATACAAGAACTTTTAATATATTTGTGCAATTTAAAGTAGAGCATATCAATAGAATTTTAATAATTCAAGGACACACAAGAATAGTACGATAAGCAGAAAAAATAAGTTAATAAATCGCTAAGAAGAATTTAAAATTTTAACAAAAAAAAAAATAACAACGTTTAAGTTTTGCAAAAATTTGATGAAAGGAACACTTTTTTTTTTTTAAATATTTTCAACTTTAAGCACATTTAAAAATTTGAATGCAAGCAAATTAAATTCAAAATAACAATAATATATTGTTATAATGTTCTTGTTATTGTTGTTATCACTATTGCATCGACAATATCGAAAATAAGAAAAAATTCAGTACGATCCTCTAAAGCAGCCAGAAAAATTGTTATGCGATCAAGCAAAAGCAAAAATATTATGCTTTGGCTTTTTCTTATCATACGTATATATATATATATATATATATATACATATATAAATATAAGTGTGTATGTGTTTGTGCATATTTATAAATATACAAAATTCTCACGAACCCTTGAAAACAACTGATATGAAATTATGAAAAAAAAATTATATTTAGCGTCTCTTTCTTTTTCTTTTTTTTTTTTCTTTTATTACGTATTCTCTTTTTAATGCCAAGTTCATGTCAAAAATTTTAAATATTGTATAAGCCTTTTAATTGGTTAAAGTCATTTCTTTAACATACTACACGATTTGGTCAGATAAAATGATTAAATCAAACAAAAGTGAGGCAGAAAGGAGAAAAGTAACTTTGACAGAGGTCTTGAGAACAGTTACAAAAAAGTTATTAAAATTTTTAAAAATTTTATACATAGACTTAATAGGTCTATACCTTATATATTGATTATCAATTTTTATTGATTACAATTTGAAAATTTTTATCTTAAAAATCTTCTTCTTGAGTTGAAAAAAGTTGATTCTATTTCAACATCATCTAAATTTTCAAAGTGTATCCAAAAGAAAAATTTATTATATTTTTAAAACAGAAATAAGAATGGTAACAAGTTGATGAGGTAAAGGTGAAGAAAACAAAAAAGAAGAAGGAGAAGAAAAAGCATAAAGAATATTATAATAGGACAAGCTCAAAAAGAATTTATATAACTTAGATTTTCGCATACATAAACATATTCGCACACAAAATACACCTGTATATATATATATATATATACATATATATATACATATATATATATATATATACAAATATATATACAACTATATAAAAGGGAGATCATTATATTTCGTATATTCAACTTTTATGTGTTAGGGCAAGCAAAACTAAGCGGCACAAGAAAACAAACCCAACAAGAAACAATAATTTTAACATTAACAATGGCAACAACAACAACAACAACAACAACAGCAGCAGCAGCAGCAGCAACAACGACAGCAATATAACGCAAGCTGGTGAAAGAAAGATAAATAGAAAAAAAAACATTAAAAAAAATAAAAGAAAGGGAGTAGAAAGAAAAGAATACAAAAAAATGGCATAATGACTTAGACTGGGCCATTCTAGTTTGGTGTACATACTAAACTGTACATTCCATGGTATAGATATGTGGGGCCTTTTTTTTTTTAGTTTCTATCCATCTTAACTCTCTTACCTTCTCGCTCTCTCTTTTTTTCTCTGTCTCTCTATTTTTCTGTGCCTTTCTCTATCTTTCTGATTTGATTGTACTTTATCTTTTTTCACTTTATTCTTATTCTTTCTTTACTCATTTTCTCCGTGTGTCTGTCTGTTTTTTTCTTTTTTGTACGTTTTCATTTTGTTTTTTATAGATTATTAAGTTGACTTAGTGTAAGAAAACAAAAACGAGCAAACAAATAGAACAAAATACCAGCAGAATATTTTATTTTATGAAAATTTGTTTTATTGTTTTTTTATTTATTTTCTACTTCTACATGTTTTTCTCCTTTTTATTTTGTTATTAAAATAGTATATTGTACATTGCGTAGACATAAGCAGACATAAACATAAATAGCTACAACGTAAATTATAAGAACATTAAAATATAACATCAACTAAATCTTAAACAATCTCTGATTCTATCTATTTATCTTTAACTTTTACTCTTTTTTTTTTATATGTCCTTTTGATTTTATTTTTTCTACCTCTATCTAAACATGGCATAAAATAATAAGACTGTAATAATAAAAAATAATAGCAATAACATTAAACATTATAACAATAATGATAATAATAATAATAATGATCTATAAAAAAGAGAATTGAAAATAACTCAAAAAAAAAAAAAACAAAATTGATAAAATGTTCATCATTTTGGTCTACAGAGTGTTCCAGAAAAGAATATTGCAAATTTTAATTACAAATAAGCAAAACATTTTATAGGAGTTAATTTTCAAAGTAACCCACATCAAACGTCTTAGATTATGAAAAAAATCAAAAAAGTTAGTCAATGGCAACAATAGGACTCGTTATTTAAGGAATGATTTGAAAAGTTCATTGTTTAAAAAAGCATCTCACAGCTGTAACAAGTTTAGCATATCGTACAATTTCTTTTTTTATTGATTTTCAAAAAAATATATATAAAAAATGAAAAACTAAACCTTTTAAGAATTTGAGATTCGAATTGTCTATAAATCATTTTAAACATTCTTCTAAGGCTTTTTGAAATCAGTATACGTCTGCCTACCTAATTATTTTATAAAATCTTAAAAAATTATACATCAAGCAAAGTTAGATGGCCGAAAGAAGTAGGCTCAGCATTTTAGAAAATCACGTTAAATTGATTGATGCAGCACAAAAGTAATTCAAACTTTTTAAATATGGAATATTTTAATTAATTTTTTCTTATTTTCTTTCTTAGAAAATTTTCTCAAGTTTAGGGTAATCACTCAAATTGATTGTATATTTTTTACGTATAATCAAATTGTTCAATTATGAACAAAATTAAATATGTTTAGAATTTAATTTTATATTTATACTTTTAAAAAATTTTATATATAAGTACACAATTCCAAAATGAGTATTTATCGTAAATATACTTCATACAACTCCATGCAACGTTTATTGCCTTTAAAATATAAATCATTCCATGGCCATTTCATGCCATTCGCTGCCATCATATCGTCATCATCATCAACATCATCAATGAGATTCATATCATGCATTTTTTTTCTACCTCTTTCTCTCTCTCTCTCTCTCTCTCTCTCTCTCTCTCTCTCTCTCTCTCTCTCTCATTCTATTTCTATGCTTTTTTTGGCTTTACCCAAATATATTTATTATACGTTTTTTTGAAAATGTAGCAAACAAGAAATAAAAAAACCTAGAGAAAAACACAAGACAAGAAAATCAAAAACGAAAAAGGCAGCAGCATGTACAACAGACAACAAATTGATTGAATATAACATAACTAACATTACGTTATTATTATTATTATTATTATTATTATTATTATTATTATTATTATTATTATTATTATTGTTATTATTATTATTGTTATTATCATCAATATATAATTGAAATTGTTGTTGAAATATTTAGAAAAAATGTGAAATAAAAATTTTATGGTTAATGTAGATAGATGATGATGTAGTTAGTTAATGATCATTGTTAATAATCATTATCATATCAAGATGACTATCTATTTGGACTATGAGATGGACTCTTTATTAAAAGTCCACAAAAAAACTAAAAATAACAATAAAAAATCAAAAAGGGAAAAGAAAAATAAAACGGAACAGCAACAACAACGAGAAATAACAACAGCAAAATAAAGCATAACGATTTCATTGTATTTTGCATAGAAAATGCAAAGGCATTCTTTATAAATACAACAACAACAACAACAACAACAACAAAACACTGATAATAATAAAAAGTCAATAACATTACAAATGAAAAACAAAATTAAAGAAAAAAACAAAAAAAAATTGAAATGTGTGTAATAAGGCACAACACGAAACAAAAAATTTATAATCTAGAAAAATATAAGTGAAACAACAACAATACAATCTAAAAAAGTATCGACATCAAATCTAGGCCTTTCGCGCTTAAAAATTCATATATACGTTTATATAAAGAAAAGAGCAATAAGGCTTATTATCGATGATAGGCAAATGGCTGACTCAGTTGTAACTTTTCATTTTCGTTTCGTTTCTTTTCGCTTTTTAACTCTTAACTTTTGCTTTGGCTTCTACTACCACTTATTATTGTTTTTATTTTTCTACTTGTACATTTTCGACTTACATTGTATTTTTATATATACAATTCTGCAATAGCTACAATTACATCAGAAAAAAAAAACAATAACAACAATAACAACAATAACAACAATGATAGTAGTGCAAAAAAAATAACAAGGTAAAGGCATACAATTAGATGTTCATACATCTAAAGCAAAGAAGACAAAGAAAAATGCAAAAAGTTCATTCTGTAAACACACTTTAGTCCAGTGATTCCTTTTCTTTTTTTTTTTTTGTGTTCTTCTATATCTCTCATTTTGCTATTACTTCTGCATCATCTTCGCCTCCTTTTTTTTACTGTACACTTTTTCTGACAAGTTCTTTGATTTCATTGTAAGAAATGGCAGAAAATATTTTTTAAAAAAATATTTAACAAGAAGAAGAACAGCAAAAAGAAAAAAAAAGTAAAAAAAAATATTACTCATGATGCATTCAATATAAATATAAACTAATTAAAGAAAAAAAATTTTTTTTATTTATTTTATAAAAAAATTCCGTTCAAACATAAAAATTCATGAAATAAGGGCGCTTTTATAGATGATTAGTTTACATTGGATTTGAATTGGCTTGAGTTGATTGAAATTGAATGATTAATGATAATCATAAAACTGTATAATATTTCACATTTTCTAAAAACAAAATCAAATCAACTTTTTTTTAATAATTTTTAAATGCTTATTATGCTTATTTCGCTTAACTAACTTCTCCAACTTATTTAACTTTAAATGTTTATTATACTTGCTAAATGAAATTAATAAAGAAAAAAATTTACTAAGAATCATAAAAACTAACGGCTTTAATAACAGTTAAGTAGCCATTTGTTTTAATCTAATCTAGTTACTTCTATTTAATTATTGTGCAAATATTTGTTCATAATTTAGACAAACTGAAAAGTTAAATCTTTTAATTTTTAGAATTTTTTTTGTTAGAACTTTTTTTGGTTAAAACTATAAACTTCCTTTATAATTGTCTTTTATTAAAAAATTTTGCTAAACTTTTTTTTTTTTCTATTCAAAATATTTCACAAAACAACATTTCCTTGAATTTGATTTGTAAAAAGTCAAGCAAAAAAAGGATTACTTTTTGATATGCCGAAATTCTTGGAATATTATCCTAAAATCATTCGGGCGTAATAATAATTTTATGAATATTTTGTACCTGTAAAATTAAAAAATTTGGTTGAATATTAATATGAAATTTCACTTTTCAAAAATGTTTCATTTTACTTAAAGAAAAATAAAAGCAAAATATAAAATGAACATTAAGAGAAATATCTAATTTGAAATCTTTAAAGAAGTATCCGTTTGAAGGTTTAAATTTCGTATATTTTTTTTGTAAATTTTAATTTTGATGTTTAGAATGAAAAATATACACAAAACATACAAAGAAAAATATTATTGTTGATCAAAGCCGATTTTTAAGTACCTTAAACCAACCTGATTAATATGATTAAAATTGCAAACTTTTTGGCATTTTGTTTTTAAAAAAGAGCATTAAAAATTTTTTTAGTATAAAATTTTTATAAAACTTGCCAAGTCTGATTCATAATTAAATTTCGACATTTCTGATTCAAACCATGCCCACTTACTGAACTTTATCTTAATATGTCTCACATTGTAATTTATGAACGGGCAAAGTTCAAATCAGAAATTAATTTTGAATCAGTCCGTATAATAAAATTTCTCTTGAGCTTAACTTCTTCTGAATATTACAAATATTTACAAAAAGTTATACTTTTCCTATAAATGATTTCAAGTATAATTAAAATCAAAAGTTTATCTCTTATCAGCATCAACAATTCCTAAGATTTATACTTCTGCACATGCAACTGTTGCTTTTCTATTGAATTTATTTAGTTATGTTTGTTATGTTTTAATTTGGTTGCATTTCGTTTTCTTTTGTTTCGTTTTGCTTTACTTTGTTTTGATTGTATTTTGCTTTTGTTTTAAAACACTTTTATATAAAACATTTTATAGATTATCTTAAGAATTTTTTTACGCCGACGCAATTTTTCTGTGTAAATAAAAATGTTTAAATAAATGACGCTATGTATATGTATGTGTTTGTGTGTATGTGTATCCATACATTTCTGCTTATAATTTTCCATACAAATTATAATTAACAAGAACAATAATGATAAATACCCACAATTTTAAAGGAATGAAAAGAGCCACACAATCGATGAAATTCCATCTTTGCAAAAAAAAAAAAAAAAAAAAAAACCAAGAAGAAGAAAAGAAGAAAAGTATGATGAGAAAATAGAATACAGCAAAATAAAGTAAAACAGGGCCAGTCAATAAATTTGAAAACAAGGCCGGCTTATTATGTTCCTTTTCTCTCTCTCTCTTTCTTTCTCATTCTCTTTTTCTTTATATCTCTTTACTTCAACTTTACCCATGCAAATTTTTTTCTTTTTGTTAAAAAATTGTTTTATTTTCGAGCGATAAATTTACAAAGAAAACAAAGATATTTTGTCCAGCATGCTTTTAGTTTTGCTTCTTCTTATTCTTCTTTAGTTTCTCCATATCAATTTATTTTTATTTTTGTTTATTTGCACTTTCATAGGCATATAATTAACAATTTATTGTTATTGTGCTTGTTGTTGCTACTTTTTTTGTTTGCTGTTGTTCTTGTTGTTGTTAATTTTGTTGTTGTTGTTGTTGTTGTTGTTGTTGTTTATGTAATAGCAGATATTTATTTTTTATTTTTTGCCCAATTTATTTGGAGAGCAACCCGACAAAATAGTCTCATACAAAGCCAGACACAGATATACACATACACAAACATACATACATATATATATATATATATATATATATATATATATATACATATATATACATATATAAATTTAAAGAGCATGTTTCTGTAATTGGATTAAAATCCCATAAGTAAAATTTTATCAATGCAAAGCTACAACAAAAAGCTCCAAGAAAAAATTGTCTCAAAATTGATGTAAGAAAATGCACAAATGTAACACAAGACAAACTCCTACAGACTCTTGGCACATACAGAGGCATGCGCATCCAGACACATATATAGACATGCATGAACATGCACACAGAATTCAACTTTACAATTGATGTGATTTCATTTAAAAAAAAAAAAAAGTAAGTAAGAAAGAAAAGAAAATGGAAAAAGGAAGAAAAATTGTAAAAAGGAACAGAAAACATAAATCGAGCCCCATAGAATGATGATAAATATAAGTCAAGCAAGTAAAATCTTTTCTCATGCCATTTATTTAATATTGTTGTTATTATATTTCTCAATTTTCTTATTGTTATTATTGTTATTGCTTAGAATAGTCATGGTGACTATTTTTAGCCATAATTAACACCTTACAATTATATTCTTCTTTTATTTATTTATTTATATATTTATGCTTATTTCATTTCATTTCATGTTTTCTTATTTACTTCTTTTTTTTTCTCGATTACTGATTAATATTCGTATTGTTGTTGTAGCTATTTCATTCATTGTTTAAAATGGAACGACTTCGGCTTTTTTTTTTTGCTGTTTTGTAATTTTCTTTTGTACATTTTTTTTTAATGTTTATTTTGTTGGTTTTCTTTTTTTTTTTTTTTTGGTCCGTTTTTCTGGTTCTGGGTCTAGTTTTCTGGTTCAACAACTCTGCCATTCCATTACAAATGTTAACGATTTATAAAAAGCATTTTTTTTTGTTTTGTTTTTTTTTTTTTATTTTATTTTGCTTTTGCACAAGTTTATTGGCGACATGCCGCCACTCGATTTATAGTAACAACAAAAATAAAACAAAATTTAACAATTACAAATGCATGTAGAAATACACTAAAATTGTACAAAAGCGACAACAAATAACAACAATAATAAGAACAATCAATAACATTTCAGTAACGAGACAAATAAACTAAAAACCAACCAAGCTTGTCTGTCATATTGTAACCGGAGCAACCTATTTGTATCTATACAGAGAGTTAACCAGTCGGTTAACTAGTCAGTTAACCAGCCAGTTAACTATCCAGGCAGGCAGGCAGGCAGGCAGGTAGACATCCATCTAGCCATCGAATCAGCAAACTATTTAACCTATTCAAACCACAATGGAGACATTTGTGGAGCGTACAACTTTAATAATGAACAATAAATTTCTTTATTAAAGATATCTACATTTTTTATTATATAAATATCCATAAATCAATGGTCAATATCATCATTAACTATATCACGTTAAAGTTTGTATAATCATTTAGTAAAATGTTAAAAAAAAAAATGGCAGCAATTTCCATTTAAAGAATGTACTCAAAAAATCGCAATTTTCCATTTTTATGTAACAACTTTTTTCAAATAAAAATTTTATGTTATAATTATTTTAAAAATTATTTAATGCGATTCATTTTCAAGCCTGTTCACTATTGAAACAAAAACCACGCTTTAAAATAATAATCATATAGATAGAAACAGATGGATGAACAGACAGACATATAGATAAATGGGTAGATTAATAATAAGACAAACGGACACACAGCAAACATTTCAGAGATCAATGTTAAAAATTATATCAATAAAATAAATATTCTCGAGTATTCTCGTCCACCTATCACAAATGCTTTAAAAAAGTGATGTAGCATTTTTGCATTAAGCATTTATGTAAATGTAAAATTATACGCATATTATTTATCGGTATTATCAAAAACAAAAACAAAAAACAAAATACAAAATACAAAATACAAAGGAAAAAAAAAACAACAACAAGTAGTAACCAGAAGACCCAACAAGGCGTAGACTTAAGGCCAATATTTCAATTTATGTTAATTTATAAGTAAAAATATAAGAAATTGCATAAAAATGACAAAAATTACTGCAGAGGTAAAATACGAAAAATGAAAGAAGCAGTAGCCTAAGAATATTTAACCATTTCTTTTATTTATTTATTTTTAGTTTTGTTTATTTTATTCAAAAAGAATTATAATTAAAAATTCTATAAAGCAGCTTAAACTTGTTGCTTTTTCTTGCTTTGTTTCTGTTTAATCATCAAATAAACAAACAAACAAACAAACAAACAAACAAACAAACAAAATATGCTTAAATAATCATTGAAAATAATATGCCATAATAGAAATAAATATAAAATTGTGTAGTTATTGTCAAATATGAATGCTAATTTTAATATTTTTAATATTTTAATATTGAAAATTCCTTAACAGTTTTATAAATAAATGATATTAAATATTATTTACCTTTAAAGGCTTCTTCATAAAAGTTTTCTTTACTCTGAGAGCTTTTTATCGAAATTTTCTAAACTCTTTTGGGAAAATTTACAAACCATTGTTTAATTCTTCATAAAGACAGTTGGCCTCTTCTCTTTTAAAATTATGCCATATAATTTTTGCTTGTTCCATCTTTAATTAAGATGAAAAAATATTTCAAAAGTGAAAAAGTATTGCAAATAATCTTTAGGGCTATTTTTGGAATAATCTCTCTAAAGAAAACTTTCTAAAGACAATTAAACAATTCACTAAGATTACAAAATCCAATTTCTTGATAAAAATTTCTTTAACGATTCGTAGTTCTCAACTAAAATAATCAGTTGTAACTTCAATACCAATTACCTAATTGTTTCTATGTAGACAATCAAAAAATTATCATGCAAGACATTATTTACCAAAGGTTTCTGTCATTCATATTAACCATGATTAAAACAATAAAATATACAAGAAAATAAAATGAATGAGTTGAAATTCTTTTTTTGTATGCTTAAGCATACAAATGAGATTTTTTTCCGCCGGAAATTGAAGAAAAATATTCTATGCGTTGCTTTTTAAAATTATAATTAGTATTGTTGCTGGTTAATGGCATCTGGTTAATCGTGTTAGTATTTGGTGTTTGATGATTGCTATTTAACGTTTGATATTGTTGTTTTCCTAAAGAAGCATTATTTAGTAATAATTCATTCATTTAGTTTCTTCCTTTGTTTTTTTTTTTTTTAATTTATATATTGAAGTAAAATTTTTTGTTTGGTCTTCTACCAAACGCTTGTCTTTCTTTTTCATTTTCATCGTCTATGCCTATTCATTCCACTTTATTGTTTGTATTTCTGGTTTCTTATTTTCCTTTCTTATAATGTTGTTCGTTGTTATTGTTTTGTTGTTGTTATTGCTTAAAGTTACTTTAAGTTTACGCATAAAATTATCATTATGAATGAATGAGTCATCGTTTAAAAATTTTAATTTCAAGTGCAAGTTTAAATTTAAATTAAATTCCTAAAAGTGCTTCACTAAGTATTAGAATATAGAAATTTATTTTGACAATTGATAACACATCTGAACACTATTGCCATTTATTCTTTACTCCTTTCATCTTAATTTTCATTCATCTGCATAATTTTTATAATCAACGTTAAATATATAAAATAATTATTATAAAAATCTTTAACCCAATTTTTATCAGTACAAATTAATAGCAACAAAAATATAATAAATTAATTAAAAACAGACGAAAAAAGTGTTTTTTTTTGTATAAATGTGATAAATTTTAAAAGACAATACAACAAAAAATTAACTAATTAAATTCATCAATGAACTAATATCAAATAAAATGTGATAAATTTCATTTAATTTGATTAAGCTTGTTACGCTAATTAATATTCTGAAAAAATCTTTAAAAAAAAGGGAGTAAAAATGAAATGAGATATAAACTAAAAAAAAAAAATTATACAATGTACGTAAATTAATTTCCATTTGGGACTTACGCAAATGACATAATACTTTTTTTTAAGTTTTAAAAAAAAAAAACGTAAAAGTGCCGGCCTTTGAATCAAGCTTTCCCTACGTATATCTTCATATATTCTGGTTTATATTAATGACAGAATGTAGATCTTTGTTTTTTACATAAACTAAAATAGTTATACAAGATTGACATAAACACAATAATTATAAAAAAAAAAGTAATACGCTGGACTTATAAGCAAATGTCATGACTAAGAAGACAGAGAGATTTTGTTATTGTTATAATAAAAATATCACTTACACTGGTTTGCAACAATTATGCTTAAACAATGAACTATTGTAATATTATAAAAAAAAAGCAAATTGATATTAATACAAATAAAAAAAGTTAAAAAAGGATCTAGTGGAATTGATAAATGCCCTACTAAAAGTCAACAAGTAAATTTGATAGGTTTCTTATGTTTCTACATAGACATTAATTTAAATGGCCAGTTAAAAGATTAGTTAGAACATTTGTAAAAGAAATCTTTACAAAATTCATTTATTTACTAAGGGAAATAACTTTAAGCGAAATTTTTGCGGTTGAAAACTAAGGCAAAGAAAAATTTCACAAAGCTCAAAAAAGGTAAAAAAAACCACTTAAATTCACCGGAATAAAACATCAGATTATTTCAAGGTGTTATTAAAGTTTTGTATAAAATATTTCTGTCAATCAATAAAATAATATTTAAGCTGCCACTGATTACTGTTACATAAATCACAAAAAAATTTAACATTTCACACTAAAAATCGTAAATATTTTATGAAACAAAATAAAACCAAATAAAGAAAAGAATACCAAAAAAAAAAAAAAACCGATTTTAAATAGGCTATTAAATGGGCCATTAAAATGATAAATATTAAAGGTTAACATACAGGAACATTACAGATATAATCACACAGATATGGTTACATATAAATGCAGACAAGTGTGTCTTTTGTATTTTGGTTATTTCTTTTTTTTTTTTTTTTTTTTTTTTGTGTATATTCAAGTGATATATAAAAACATTTAGGATAATAATGTGTGAATATGCAGCTCAACAGTAGTTAGTAAAAATTTTTAAATGATTACACAAACAAACCGTCTAGAAAGAAAATTTAAGGAGAAAAACAAAAGTATACGAAGAATAATAAGAACGATATAAGATACGTTATATATAGAGAGCAAAAATTATAAAGGAAAGGTAAAATGAAAATGAAAGAAATATTAAAAACATTACAGTTGGTCAAAGATATTTTTAAAGTGTTAACAAATTCTAGCCAGAATTAGCATAGGAAAGGGTTAATTCTCATTCAAATTTTTTTAAACAGTTTTCATTTTGATAACGTAAGCCCCATGGACGCTTAATATCTTTAAATTATCTCAAGAATTTGAAAAGTATTGCTTGATAAAGAAGTTAAACTTAAATCAATTCTGAGAATGATTCTAAATCGTTTATTACAATACAACATTCAAACCGAGCATAAGCTTAAAGTACCATCTATGATAAATAGTGTAGATTCCAATAATATAAATTTTATATGAAGATAAAATGGTAGCTGTAGTTTTCGTATATAAAATAATCTAAATTTTATTAAATAAATCACTTATGTGCGTGCTAAATGTGGCGCTTAAGTACTTTATATACAATTTATTTTTATTTATATATAAATTTATATATAATTACAAATATATATACAACTTATTATATGTATAACATAATTTTAATTTTTGCGGTTAAAACATTTCTATAGAATATTCTTATACCCAAATCATTGTAATGTAACTGCAAATTGACACAAGAATATAAAAAGATCACTGTAAATGGACAGAAAGACATTAAACATGCAGATAGATATGGTTAAATAAAAATGGCCAATATAAATATAGACGGACCGATATATAAAAACCATGACATTTGGCACACTTGTTAAACTGTAAAATGCAACACAAAACAAAACAAAAAAAAAATTGTATGAATGAATTCTGCTTTGCGTATTATTATGTTATTGTTGCTAGTTTTTGATTATACCGCCTTTGTTTTTGGCATCCTTCCCATTTTTGTTTATCTTCTTTTAGCCTGAACTCTTTTACTTTTATTGTTTAGTGTTTTTTTAACGACTTCTGGTCAATATAAAAGGGTGAAAGAGATAGAGCGAGTTTTAAAATGCACACAAGGTTTAATGAAAATAACTGAACATTAAATGGACATGGAGGATTTTTATTTTGTGTGCGTGTAACAATAATAATGCTTGAGTCTGATGGCATTTAGTATTGTATTAAAAATTCAGAACAAAAAAAAAAAATCAAGCAAAACAAAAAGCCAGTAAATCTTTTTTTTTGTTTTTAAATTTCCAAACAACAATACATCAAAAGCCAGAGACATGATCCCTAAAGCAGTTAAAAATTCCCATTTTTTTTTGTCTTTTCTTTTTCTTACAATTTGTTGTTGTTGTTGCCGCTATTATTGTTGTTGTTTATTACAATAAAACTTTAATTTTATGAGAACATTTATTTGTTTTTATTTTATTATTATTACAGCAATTTTCAAAGTGGTTGTTGTTGTTGTTGTTGTTATGGTAATAAAAAAAAGGAAACGAAAAAATTGAACTAAACTACTGAACTGATAAAATATTATGATTTTTTCTTGATTTATTCACTTCCTTTCTCAATTTGTCTTGCGCCTCTTCTTCTTCATCAACCAACTTCTTGTTCTTTTTATACTTTTAAGCTTTTTCTGCTTTCGCTTTTTTTTTATTTATATTGCTTCATTATTATTCTATTTGATTATAGTTAACAAATTAACGCTTTTGATTATTTTTAAAAGCGTTTCTTTGTAAAAAAAAAAGCAAAACCCCAACAAAACAAAAATTTCATTTGTTTTTGTATGACAAAATTTACGGTAAGTGTAAATTTAACTCCAAATCAAAAATATTAAGATTCAAATGTGTTTTTTTTTTGCTCTGCGTTTTCATTTCTAAAGATTTGTCAATTTTCATTTGGCTTTTCCTTTTATTCAATTAATTTTAATTTATTAAAGAAATTGTTGCAATTTATCAACATGAATCTTTCTTAATATTTTTAATAAATTTTAATGCTACTATTTGCGAACTTATTTTCGTTTTATTTCTTCAGTTAATTGAATGAATCGTTCAAATCATTTCATTTCCATTTCTTTACAAGAAAATTACTTCTTTTCATTTATCATTTATTTATCGGTTTTTGTGTTACTGTTTGTTTTGTTATTCTACTTATGGCTTTTTTAATTTATTTATTTTCTTTTTGATTTCTGTTTTATTTACGAAACATTAAAATACTTAAAGGTCTTTAAGGAAATTTATGGGAATTTCTTTATTGATTTAAGCAAAAGTAAATACGCAGTTTTTTTCTCTTTTTTATTATTTACTTTCATTTATTGTAGTTTTATTATGTGTGTGTGTTGTCTCTAGTACTTATGCACGTCATATACTTAAAAAAAGTAAATATATCATAAAAACATTATGGTTATTTAAAAAGGATTTATTTACATATCGTTCTTAAAAATCTCATATAAAATGCAGACAAAGCCGCCAAGATGACAATTTTTCTTATCTTGCGTTTCTTTATTTTGTCGTTTACACTTTATTTACTTTATTGTTTAAATTTTTTTTTTTTTTTAGTAATCTTTCCAAGATTCAATGATCTCAATAATAACTAAAAGCCGACAATTATTATTGATTATTTATTTCATTTTCAAAGACTTAAATAATGTAATAACAAAAAAATCAAATGTTAAGTGTTAAGGCAAACAATTGTTTCCCCTTATTCTCTTCTAAAATGTATAATATAAAAATTCTTTAAATATCTTAAAAATTGGAAGAAAAAAATGTATATGGGCAGAATGCTAAATAGACATATAGAAAAAATAAGCAAACAGAAATCGATTCAGAAAATAATTACGAATGGTTGGATTTATTAAAAAGTGAGTCTAGTTCTTAAATTCTTGCTAAAGTTTCCAGACACTTTAAGAAATACACTTTAAAATATTAAGAATAAAAGAATGTAATGCTAAATGAATCGATTCAATAAAAAAAAAAAGCGTCCATCTCGCATTCTGCACCACAAAAAACACAAAGTTTCAAAAAAAAGTTAGATAATTGAAAAAAAAAAAGTTAAGTTCAATGAAAAACAAGGAAATGAAAATTGCAATGAAAATGTAAAGGAAAAGAAATAGCAACAATAAGAACAGGAAATGAAATTCAAATAAAAAGAGATCCATAGAAATATGAATAGATTATTAGATGATAGATGCTGTTACAGATTATCAAAAATCAGCAATAACAATATGTAAGAATGCGTACCTTTATTATAATTTAGATATATAATAATAGCAACAACAACAAACATTATTGTAATAACAATAAATTTGTATTCATGCCAGAATGAAATCAAGCAGATTCTTCTACCGGTCACACTTAAAGTTTAATGATCAACAGTTTTTAGTTCCACACTATCATTGAATCAGTTATAGCAGCGCAGTAGCTTTCTTATAAAACTATTTAATATAAAATAAAATTAACCAAAACAAAACAAAACAAAATAAAAAGCAACAATAATCATAATAATATTTTTAGTAAATTTATTTTATTTAATTTTTTATTTTGTACATTTTAACTTTGATTTTAATTTGATTTGATTTTTGTGCTATTTCTTGGTCTTATTTTACTTTAAAACTAATGCCTTTATAATCTGAACATTTTACAAATACATCTACACAAATTTGTATGGGTACACATATTCACACAAATTTATATATATACAATTCTATTGTAGATTTAGTTGTTTATATGAGTGCTCTTTGCTCACTTCATTCAATCATTTGTTGTTGTTATGTTGCATTTTGGTATTTGCAGTTTGGTATTTTTTGCTACTCTTGAAAATACGAAGGCAACAGTTGATGTTGCGGTTTATTATTAGCAATATTATTATTAAGATTTCTGTTTTCTTTTTTTTTTTTTATTGTTATTGTTATTGTTATTGTTATTATTGTAATACTTACGCTATATACTGTTGAGAATATAGAAAGATGCAATAAGTGTAATCAATTTTTTCTTATTATTATTATTATTACGACTTTTGTGATTTCTTCTCCTTTCTTTTTTTTTGGATATTTGCGGTAACCGGGCATTTTCATATATAGAAACTGTTGCTGTTATCTGTCTACCCATCCATCAACATCTACATAATAATCCAATGCTACGTTATGTGGTGTTTTAAGCAGAAGAAGAAAAATATTATTGTGGGTGTCTCTCTGCTCTAACCTGACTCCTTCAATGCCATCCCCTATTGACCATTTGCCCATCTTCTAATAAAAAACAAGTTCTGTTTTTCAGTTATATTTAAATATTCTCAGTGCGCCCATACCATACATTTTTTCTATTTCTACTTTTTCCTTGTTACTTCATAACTCTTTCATAGTTTTCAATCATTATTCACATGTTAATATCCATATTGTTGTTGTTATGCTGTTGACTTGGAAGTTCTTTATGTATGAAGAAAAATTCTTAGTTCATGTTCATGTTTCTTGCGGTAAAATTTTCTATTTTATTTTTCTTATTCACTTTTACATTGTTACTCTTTATTAAATTTTTCTCTCTTTCTTTCAATTAACAGTTATCTTGTTATTTTGTTTAACTTTTTTCTATTTATCTTTACTTTTTTGCGCCTTATTGTGGGTTTGTATACATTTTGTGTAACTTGGCTTTGCCTTAGACATGCAGTCAAGGCCTGCCACTAAATTCCGCTTTCTGTTGTTGTTATTTTCTCATTTTAATCATATATTAAATTTTTTCTCTCGTTTATATTGTTTGTTAGTGGTTGTTTGTTAGCTTTTACTATAAATTCTAGATAGATTCAAGTTTTGTACAAATACATATATAATTTGCAATTTTATTACCATTGAACTTAATACCACAAGACATGCATTAGATGTAGCAGTATGATGGCTGTTTTAGTGGTTTTGATCAATTTACCAAAAAAAAAACAAGAAAAACGTACAAAAAAAAAAACAAAAATTAATTGTAATGAAAGAGAGATTTTTAGTAGACTCGATCTTTCTTCACCTTCTACGCTGATTAAGGTTAAAGGAAGTCTTATCAATAACCATCTTGTTTTACCGGTTTTTTATAACCAGAATTTTATAATTTCTAAATAACGTTGTTTTCCTATTTATTAGATATATAACACGCTATAAATTTACTCTTTCCTCAGAGCATTATTTGTTATTTTAATCTTTATGCTGAACGAAGTAAATAATTATTGATTGACATTCAATAAAAGAAGAAGAATCAACATAAATTTTAAATGTTTTATAAAACACTAAATATCTAACTTATTAAAAAATTTTCTTATTTAACTTTTCCAGAATAATATTCAAAGAAATATGTTGTCCAATTCTACACGAAAAATTCTATTCACTTTAGACAAATATTTCAAGTTTGTTACTTAAGTCTTTAATAATATTCCTAGATTTGTTGTTAAAATTATATTAAGTTTGTTACTTAAGTCTTTAGAAATGTTGTAGACAAAAATATATGGGAACAAGTTTAAATGATTGCTAAATCACAAATTCCTATAAAAATTATTTAATATCATCAAATTTCGTTATTCCAATTAAATGATGAGCATTCACATGAAGCGAATATGCAAATTTTTCAATTGTTTACAAAAAAGTAATTATTTCATAATTAATCGAATTGAAATGAACTCTACGAAGCATTTGCAACAAAATCTCAATTTTCTAGAACTTATTAAACAAACTATTCTGTTATTGTGTGTGCGATATTAATATGCCAACATAATAATTTAATGTCAAGGACTTTTTAATGTGCTTCCTTCTTTTATTTTCATCTCTCATTTATTTTATATCACTTTACATTTTTATTATGACCATAAACGTCTAATGTGTAAAGAAAACCGGTTAAATATGTACAAATCATGTAATTACTGTTTTTGATTTTTTTCAAAGAAAATTTTTTTTTAATTTTTTTTTTTTAATTTACTTTTTCTTTAAGTATTTTTACTTTTTATTTATAATTGATTTTTTATTTAATACGTGATTTCTTCATTTATTTTGATTAATGTTTAAATAACAAAATTTTTCATTGTTGTTTACTCTTTTGTTGTTATTTGCCATTCTATCAAATTATTTGTTGAAAACTTTGCAATGAAGAAAACTATTAACAATAAGTTGTATACACATCAACTCAAACGTCATTTATCTTTCAAATTTGTAGCTTTAAAATGCACTAAATTTTTCCTTTTTTTTCTTTTCATTTTTTTTTTCTTTCCATTTTTGTTTTTGCGTTATTACGTTTGTTGCTAAGTGGGCACAAATGAACAAGAAATATTAAAAATGTTGTAAGTAAGTTATTTGAAGTTGAAAAGTTAGTAAAAATTCTATGTCATATAACGGTAAATTTTCTAGTTTTTATGTATTCGAAATTATCTTTTGCTTTTCTATATTCTGGTCGAATAGATTTATCTTTTGGGATCTTTTCAAATTTTTATTACTCATTTCTGTATCTTAAATTATTTGTTTGATATGTTTATTATTCTTGTAATAATTTTTACTTATGTAATTTTAATATATATATATATATATATATATATATATATACATTAATATTTCTTGTATTTGTTGTATTTGTTGTATTTGTTATATATAAAACATTTGTTATATAAATTAAAATAAAAGAAACTGTCATTAGAGTCATATAAATTTCAGTTATAAATCCATGTAATTGTAAACTAAAAAAATCTTGATTACGCATTTCCCTGGTATTTACACACAAATATATATAAAAGCCAACACATACAACATAAATAAATAAATTTCAATGTGTAATTTAAAACTTAATATAAAAAACACAAAAAAGAAAAGCATAAACAACAACATGGCAATATAAGCAAGAACAGAATGAGGAAAGAGAGAAAGTGAGAGAGTGAGAGAGAAATGAATAGCTAAAAACGGCGCATAAGACAAAAAAAAAGCGATTAAGATATAAAAACTGAAATTTTAAAGTGAAGATCTTATGAATGTTTTAATAAATAACAACATTTTAAAATATTTTTACTTTACATAGAAGAAGTAAATTATATGAAGTTTAAATTAAAGATTTTTTACCATCGTTTTAGTTCATTTTCTTTTGCTTTTGTTTTGGGCTTTTATTTTAAATTCTTTTTTATATTGTGCGTTTAAATTTTATTGCCATTACATTTAAGGTGTGTATTTATATTTAAAAGGTTTGTCGCTGTTGTTATTGTTGTTATTGTTGTTATTGTTGTTATTGTTGTTATTGTTTTATTTATATTATTATTAAAACTGATAAACTCTAACTGATAGAGTACAACATAACATTATTACAACAAAACAAAAAATATATAAATGCTGATTGTTGTTGTTGTTTGTGATACTGATGCTGAAGTTGATGCGAACGTTGCCAACCAACTGATGCTGATATTGAGTCTTATACTGACACTAAGATTACAAGCAAAACACTGATTCTTAATGCTTTATAATTCAAGAACTAAACGGAAAACTTTTCTCTGCTTTTGCTTTTCTTTTTCTGTTTCTTATTTATTGTTGCTTTTTCTACATGAGAATTATTGCTTGGAATTCTAGTCCAGTTACCAAGGTATTTATTTCAGTTCAATTTAGTTTTTTGTTTATGTTTTTCTTTTTTTTTTTTTTTTGGGCTTCCAATTTATTTATATGCAAGCAGTGATGAAATATTTATATTTATTCGTGAAGTTAAGCAAACAAGACGTAGAAGAAGTTACAATAAATCTAGAATGTTTTAAACAATCACATCCCTAAACACACATACACATACATAAACGTATACACACTTAACAGTTGAAACTTTTTATATAAGTTTTGCTTTTTTCAAATCTAATTTTTCTTTTCTACTTTTCGCTTTTCTTTATTTTCTTTTACAACTTTATTACAAAACAAAAAAGAAGCTGGGCTTGCTGTAATGCATGTAAACAAACAAACCAATAAATAAAAAAGTTTAGATTAAATTATTATAATCAGAAATAAATTCTTAGCTTAGGCGTAAAAATATCTTAACATTTCAAAACAGCAAATAAAGTAATTATCAATTTATTTTTTTTTTGCTCTCTGTGTAAAAATTATTGAATTTTTTCTATTCCGCATGTTTTTTATGTTTTGTTTTGTTTTTTTTCTTGTTTCTTTAATATGAATTATTTGCAAACAATTAAGATTCAACAGATTTCACGCAACAAATAAAATTTCAAACTTAACATAAGAAAAAGGCAGCTTCAAACAAGAAGGGAAAACATTGAATGTTGTATCATCGTAATATCTCTGAGAGATTAAATTAACCGATTTGATCATTTAACTTTTCTTGTAAAACAAGGAAAATGAAAGATTATTATTTGAGATTTTAATTCAACGTCCATTTTTAAGGTTAGGGCTATTTTTTTTTCTTATTGAAATGTTTTTTTTTTGCACTTAAAAGAAAACCAATTTATTTTTATTATTACTTGTAATTACATTACTATTTATTTTATTGTACATTTTTGTTTTACTTTTATGAATTTCATATTTAGCCAAGTTTATACATTTTTCCAGATATCCAGGTTAATAAGTGTTTTGAATGAGTGCGAAACACTTAAGTAAAAAAAATTTAAAAAATAATTACACCTCAAAGCAAATTTTCAGGTCTATCATAAAATATTCTTATATACAATTTAAGACTTAACTATGATTGTGTTCATTTATTATTTGTACTAGAAATAAGTTTCTTTTGTTACTTTGCCAGCATTCACACTTTGCACCTTCATTTACTCAGTCAAACATACATTTAATATGATTCAAAGATATTAATTTTGTTTTTTTTTTTTTTATATCAAAGCAATTTTAACCAAAAGACCTCTGTGCACGCCTGCCTTCATTTATACTTAAATCTTATACTTTTTTAACTTGCTTTATGACATTAACTTCTGAGAATGGCGATTTCAATAATACTTATAATAAGAAGCAGATGATTTCATAAAAAACACGCTTTAGTATTTATTTTCAATTTAATTGATCATTGGAAAATGTTAAATCATTCATTCAATCATACATTTAAGTTTATCTAGAATTATTACATTTTCTATTTATTGTGTTGTAGCACACGCACACACGTTCAACTTTAAGTATAGTCTTTAGTTTTGTTATCTGCTTATTTTATTATTGCTGTTCTTGAATTACAAAGTATTACAAAGTACATTGATATAAACAAAAATGACATCATGACTTCTTCATAAATGTCTGCCCTGCAATCGATTCAAATTTATAAAATATATCTAGAAATTTTATGCAACATTTTATTGTGTTATTATCTATTTTTAGATTTATAAATAGTTGATTTGTATATAAACGTATATTTCACTTACCAAGAAATGAAATAAAAATGCAAGCAAAAAAAGTAAACTATTTTAAATTAATAATGTGCATTTAATAATGTGAGTCAGTCTGTCTGTTTTACCTGTACGATTGAACTTATTGTCTACTTGTTCCAATTATTTAGTTATCTAAAATGTATACCCTTAAACACTTCACTAAACAAGTTAAAATCCCAAAAAAAAAAAAAAAAAAAAAAAACCTTAAAGAATAACTTATGAAATTATTTGCTTCAGCATTATCAAAAATTTTCATGCATTTTTATTAATTCATAACAACGCAATTGAAATGGACAAAAAACAAATACTTGTCATGTTTGTTTTTACATGTAAAATGAAATAAAGTATACCTTCATTTTATAAGCAATGAATTTTAAATATGAGTATGCATGAAAAATCTAGAAGTTGTCAGTCGTAAATAAAAATATTAAATGAAACATAGAATTGAAAAATTTTCACCTCTAAAAAAAAAAACGCCTTCATATACACCCATTTTATCCAATTTGCTCACTTATCCACCCACTTATTCACCAACTACATGTTATCCTACATTTTTTTGCAATGCGTAAAGTTAATTTTTTTGTAACTTATTTTAGTTGATTTTCTTTTATTTTATATTTTCTTTGAATATCTTGTTGTCAAGAATGTTTATTTGAATTATTTCATCACCATCAACTTGTTTTTATCATGTGGAACATGGCACTGGAGCATTATGAAGCATATAATATTTACAATAGAATGAATGCATTAAAAACAACCTAATTGTTCACAATTTTTCATATTTCTACTTCTATGCACACAAATATACAAAATAACGTGCTAGAAAAATCTTTATTTTTTTCTCTTTTTCTTCCATTCATGTTTGCTTAGCTTTTACCTTAATCTTTCTTATTTCTCTAAGACTTTGAGGTTATAATAATTTCGTTTAAAAGTTTGTAACATTAAAAAAAATATATATATAGTAGAATTTAGAAAATTTATATGAATCGATCTAGCTTTTCTTTTTACCTTTGTCTATTTGTGGCCTAATTGTTTTTTAAGAAGAATCAAATTTGGCATACACATTAAAAGTGTTTTTTTGTAGACATTAGTGAGTGTCACAAATTTAGCTTTAAAGGAAAATGTATATTTTCTCTATCTATCTCTATAAATTCATACTTATACAACAACATACAATTTTTTATAATATTAAAGGAATCATTTGAGTGAACAATTTTAAACCGGAAAATTTTTCTTTATAGAAAAATTTTTTCATGTTTTCCATTCTCGAGAACTTCAATTGTAAACATATACATTGACTTATGTTATAAGTTATGTTATATGTTACATGTTATATGTTATGTGTTATAACACATCAAATACATACCACAGAAACATTTATAGACACTGACATAGACATAGATGTTTGGAGAGATGCACATATCATCACAAATTTATTTTAGATAATTAACCATTTATTTGATTGGATTTATCAAGTATGCAATTGGTATTCTTTTATACAAACTTTTGTAAATTACCATTGAATTTTTTGCATTTTATTGAACATTTTATTGTTTTATTTATTACAATCAATTATATTAATTTTAGTGATTTTAAGCAAAAATTGCCAAATTTATAGATAATTATTTGGTTTTGCTTGGAAGTGTTTTCTTTTCTTCTTTTTTTTATATTTAAATTATTTTTGAATTATATTCATTGATTTTACCTTAAAGTTTTTGTTTTGATTAACAAGTCAAAATTCGTTATAGTCAAACAAGGTCATTGTTTTTATTGTATAGTGCAGCCTAAAAAGTCATGAAAAAAAAATAAACGAAAAATGATAAATTAAAAATATATTTTTTTATGAGAAGGCTCAAGGCTTATTGGTTGAAATTTTAGTATATGAGATTTTAAAGATTAACTTTCTTTATAAAAAACAATACAAATAACTTTTTATTTGTATAAAAACTGCTTTCCTTATAAAATACCTGCAGATATTTTTAAATAAAATTTTTATTTTTTATATTTTATCTCTTTACAGCAAAAATGAAAAGATTTTTGCCACTAGTCACGTGGATAGTGCTACTTTCAAGTACAGTAAGTATTCCAAAAAAAAAAAAAAAAAAAAAAAAACAAACAAAGCATAATCTTTTATTTCATAAAACAGTTATATCATTTTGGCGTGATATGCAATAATAATCAAAAATGTATTGAGTCATTTGACAAATTATTTCGCTTCTTATTTTTTTCTTTTGTTCTTTGCATGAAAATATAAAAACTTTTGTATAGCATTTTGAAATATTTATGAAAAAATTTTATTCATAAATTTATATAAATTTTAAGTTTTTCATAAGGCCCTTATCATTTAACCTTCTTTAAAGTTTTTAAGTTTCTTAACCTGTTCATTTTGATTTCAGATTTAGTTGGCCACAAATTCATTATTTAATCAGCTATTAAAATATAACATATTAAAGAAAATTTATCAAGTAAAAGAGTTGCACTGTAAAGAAACTTCAATATTTAGATTAAAATATACCTTTGAATATAAAATAACATAAAATAACTTTTTCAATGACCTAATAATTGTTATAATGTAATATGACGTAATTTAATTGTATGCATGTATTTAATATCCATAGATATCTAGGTCAATAATGACTTCAGCCATCCGCAACAAAATATAAACTACAAAAAAAGCAAACATTTCGTCTCTTTCTCCCACTCTCTCTCTCTCTTTCTCTTTCCTTTTTTCCATTTCCATTTCTAAATTTTTTTTACTCTCTTTCTATTTTATTTATATAATGACATCACGTTATTTTATTAAAAATGTTTAAATGCAATCACATTTTTATGACGAATTTTTACCATAATCATAATGATGTTAAAGGCATATTAAACATCATAATGATAAATAACGTGATGGCAATTATAACGGATTCAATATTTATCATGCAAAATTAATGTTTACCTATTTGATATAATAATAAATAATAAAAAAAAAAAAAGCAAATCAGAGTTATTAGAAGTAATGAACAAAAAAAACCACAAGCGTAAATAGAAATTATACAAAATTCTTAAATATAATAATAGATTAATTATAATGTATAATAACAATTAAATTATTCAAATTATTATATTATCTCATCTTCATATGCTTCATTCATATTATGACAAAACGATATAAAAAAAATATAACAATAGAATATAAAAACATAAAATGTGTATACTAAATTAATAGAAACACTTTACTTTACTTTTATTAACTTCAAATATTTTTCATATGCACAATGAAAAATAGATAACAATAGCGGCTAAAATAACAAAATCATATTCCATCCATATAACAAGGTCATGCAATATAATAAAAATCATTTGTCTGACTGAGTAAGAATTGATAAACATAAACATTGTACATTGTATCTTCAAATACAATGCACTTGAACTTGATAAAGAGATACAAAAAAAAAAGCGTGTATCTTTCATAAATTTATATTAAATTATTAATAAAAAAAAGTTATATACATATAACAGTTTATACATATATAAAATTATTTTTCTAAACATAATAATAAATTATTTTATAGATTTATGTTATCTATTGTAACATTATGTTATATTAAATTGTGTTATATTTTTATATCACGTGTTGTGTTATATAATGTTAAATTTTGTTAAATTATAATATTTGTATTATGTTGTGTTAAGTTTTTCTTATGCTATGTTATGCTATGCTATGTTACTTTATGTCATATTATATTTTGCTAAATTAATTTACATTAGGCTAAGTTATGTTATGTTATGCTAAGTAATATTATGTTATGCTGTTATAACACTTAATACCAAGTTAAGTTATGCTATGCCTTATTAAAATTACCTTAATTAGCAGTAGCCTAAATTAAATGTTATTAAATATAATTTAAATAAACTTCGACTAAAATGTCCCATATTTGCTGCAATTTCATTTCCTTTATCTATTTTGTATTACATTTATTATTTTAAGTTACGTAAAATATATTCAATATTATTTTTAATTCTTTCATTAAAAAACTGAAATTTCAAAAAGTAAAGGAAACAAGAGTGCCTTTAATAAAATAAGGAAAATAATGAATAATAATAGAAAAAGAAAAAGGTTTCTTTTACATAAAGTTATTAGCTCACGTCGTACATACGTGCATAAAAATTTTAGTATGTAGGAGGTATTAGGTGATAACATTAATAACATAACATAAGAAAAATAACACATACAAAAAAAAAAACCAAGAACAAAAAATTTAATGTGTATAGATAAAAAAAATGAAGGAAAAATAAAAACAATCATCAAATTAGAGGGCGTGATTGACTGGCTATACTTATAATCATACTACTGTGTGGTCTAGCATATCAAAATAAATGAGTAACTGTAAAAAATATAGCTGTATGTGTGTATGCCAAAGTCAGTTTATAAACTCAAAAAAAAAAAAAAAAAAAAAACAAAGAGTTTCTTTTGGTGGTAGAAGGAAAGCAAAAAGTTAAAGTTAGCACAACTATATGAAAGCATTATGAAACTAAAATGTTGAGATATAAGAACAACAAAATGCTTAGAAGAGTAAATTATTAGAAATCTTTCATACTGGATAATGATTTCATATAATTATTATACATAATAACAACGTTAACAATTAACATTTTGACCGTATATATAATTTTGTGCAAAAATATATAAAAAAATATACTAAAAAAAAAAAAAATTGAAGGAAAGTAATTGTAGTAAAATTGTAAAAGAGAATACCAAAGAAGGTAGATAAAGACAAATGATCATTGAAAAATGTATTTAATAAAAGTAGTTCCTGTTGTTAGAAATAATTACGTTATAACGATACATGTTTTTCTCTTTTATGGTATTTACCGTTAATTATACATAATATAGGTCAAGAATTGCTTTAACAACAATAATAATGCTAACATCATTAACGGTAATAATGCGTAATAAATAATTGTTAACTTTTTCGTTTTTACTTTTTGCTTTTTCTACGTATGTTGTCATGAAATAATTTGCCCTAACTTGAATTATAATGTGTTATATTCTGTTACGTTACATTATGTTACGTTATGTTATTAAGGAATTTTCACTTGCCTAACTTACTAAATATATCTAACAACTTGGTGTAGATTATTTCACTGACAATCACAATTGATGATTTTCTGTTATTATTTATTAATAATAATTTTGCTTATATTTTTGTTTTTGTTTAATTTACATAATTTTCTCTTTTAACATTTCCTTTTTACTTCCTTATAGCCTGAATTTATTATTCTTTTTTTTTTTTTTTTTTTTTTTTGTATACCAAGAACACTTTAGTTTATTTTGCCATAATTTTATTCAACATTTTATTGGCACTCTTTCTGCCATTTGATTATTATTTCATTTTTCTTACTTTATTCAAAATAATAAGAAGGTTATTGACTTTAGTTAATTAACATATTTAAAAATAAAAATGCACACATAAAGAACAAAATTTAAATTTTCAACAATTTCAATTTTGGTTGTAAATTTACTGATGCCAATCATTCGTTGTTTAACAATTTGATACAAATTAATGTAGAAATATGAAAATCAATTTTTAAATAATTTCAGGTACATTCACAACAACAACAACAACAACAACAACAACAACAACAACACAAACAAATACAATTATCATCGTTTAAAACAAATTTGAAAAATAGTCGATTTCGTAATGAAGTATTTTTTTTAAATTTGGAAGATGGTTATTTTGGTTGTCAAGTGAACGAATCAACCGATTATTTACAATTATACGAACTATCGAAATTATGCGATAATCAACAAGATTGTTATCTCGGTTCCGATGAATTAAATAAAGAGCTTAAATGCACAAGTAAGTAATAAAATTTATCAAAAGGAAAAATAAACACAAAAAACAATAAAAAAAAATTATTTTATCGACTTTTTTTTATTATATATTTTTACACTTTCTTTTGTCAATTTTCTTATAAATACTAGATGACTGTGATAAAGATGGCACTCAGTGCATAAATGGTGTTTGTTTGAATGGCGTCTGCCATTGTAATGATGGTTGGGGCGGTTGCAATTGCAACGTTCAAGGTAATTTTCAATATAAAGTACACACAGAAATTATATAAAATAATAGAACAAAAGCAAATGCAAAAATTAATGATAATAAGAACAATAAACAAAAATTATATGAATATTTTATAGGTTGTTGTTAAAAAAGTTCAAAGGAGACTAACTAATTTTTTTTTTTTTGCACTCTTTTTAATCTGAATGTTAGTTTCGCTTTTTTAAGTTCTAATATTTTTACCAAATATTATCATTTGATGAATAAAAAATTCTCAAAAAATTGTTGAATAAATGGAAAATATTTCACTTTGATTATGGAAGACATATCATTTTTGATTAGTACAAACATGTTAAAACAAATTGATTACACTTAAAATTTTTGAATCCCATAAATAGTAATCTGAGTAGTAAAAACAAAGATTTACAAATCCGAATAAATTTATTGATAAAATGACTTTATTGTTTATTCTATAAAATAGATGAAAATGAATGCAAATATCGACCTTGTGATGTGTTTGCTCACTGCACGAATACACTCGGCAGTTTTACATGTACCTGCTTTCCCGGTTATCGTGGCAATGGTCTTCATTGTGAAGGTAAATCAAAATAAGTAAAACAAGACTTCTTTTTATTACATTTCTTCATACTTTTTGATATTATCTCTTTTTCTTTATTTCATTCTTCTCTTTGACTTATTAAAATTTGCTGGTGTTTCACTTATGTTTTCTTTTGTTTTGTTTTGTTCTTCTTTGATGTTCTTTCTTTTTTGTATAAACATTCCTTCAACCATGAAAATCTTGATGTTTTATATGCACTTATATACATGAAAGTATTACCTTAGCTAAATTATTCAAGCTATTGTCGTTGTTATTATTTGCTATTGTTTACTGTCATTGGTGTTATATTTCCCTCTAACGGTTTCAAAACCATAAAATTACTTGATTTTTATGATTAAACCGCTAGAAACTACCGATAGTTATATTTAATCAAAGTTGGAGCTGTCACTGGCGCTGTCATTAGCAACTGTTACTATTACTGTTACTGTTACTATTACTTTGACTGTGTCTTGTTACTCTTATTATTATTGTTGTTGTTTACTGCTCCTACATATAATAACATTATTGTTGTGTCAATAGGTTTTACTTGCCTTTGTCTTCTATTACAATAACTATTCTTTCTTTTTATTTTTATATATCTATAAACATATAAAAAGAAAATTTATAACATTAGATAAAATTGTAAAATAATTCAAGCTTAAGAATCATTTTATTGTTTCATTTTCTATTTAATTCAATCTTTTCCTTATTCTCAATTTTCTAACTGTCTCTACGCATAAACAATTACATTTTCCTTCATTCACATTGTACTTTAATATTGTTCTATTGTTGTCTGCCTTTTTTGACATATTTGTTTTAATAAATAATTCAAGAAGAAAGTTATGACAAATACAATAGACAAGAAAACAAACAAAAAAAAAATTAATTAACCATGTAAAAAATGAGCATTTTAGAAAATTTATCAACAATTTTTTATGTCTAATTTTATTTTTACGAAATTTCTTAAGAAATTGCTTTTTTAATTTTGACATTTATAAAATTAATATTAACAATTATTACAAAGAAAAAAAGCAAAAGAAAAGACGAATAATTTTCAATTTATTTCACTTCCTGTACAGTGTTCCGCTCAGAAAATCTGATTACTTTTAATATGATTCTTTTTTTTTATTTGGTTCTTGGTTTTTGGTTTTTTTTTTTTATTAATTTCGTAACCAGAATTCTTTCCCACAAAATGATTTTCAGAGTTATAATAACATTTAAGTAAAAAGAGAAAAAAAAAACGAAGCACTTCCAAAATATTCAAATTATTCTAAATTACATTAAAATCAACCGCAAATAAAATACATGAAACTATTTGATTGGCTTTTTTTGCATTTTCTTGTTATTTTATATTATATGAAAAAAAATCTTATATCCGGCTTTTAGAATAAAAGAATAAAATAACAAAAATCTAAAAAGAAAACGGAGTGAAGAAATAGCAAAGAGAAAAAACTTTTCAATATGTGTGTCGTCTAAGCGAAGATGTAAATATCTAAAAAGTAACTTTTTATTAATTAGTTTATAATTATTTTAATCATAGCAAAACCTGAACAAAAACAAAAAGAACAAAAGAAATTCTAATGAGCTTTTAATTATAAGGCCTTCCAGTAATAAAATTCTCTAACTCTTGCTCTATCTTTCTTTCTCTTTTTCTTTCTTTATTGTATTGTTTCTGTTACTCTATAACTGTATGCATAATTTTTATCTTCCTTCTTCTTCTGTTTCATGATTATTGTTGCATTATTGTTGTATTTTTTTAGTATTGTTTTTATTATTACTTGTACTTGCACATACATAATCCAATTGTAATAGAATAGAATTCATTTCTACAAACGGTCACGTTATAATTCTTATGATTTATCTATTTATTTATTCCCTAGGGAATTTAGTAACAACAACAAAAAAGAAGGAAAAAACCATGAAAGGAAAAACTTTCCTAAAGTAGTCATTTATTATTATGGCATTTCTATATTTTTCTTTATTGCTTTTCCACTAAAATTTAAACCAAGCTGTTTCATTGGTTGACAAAAATGGCATAATAAGACAGAGAGTATGAAAATAAATGGCCTTCCATAAAAAGTGGCTGAAAGGACCAATAGCATGAAAAACAATTTCAATAATTTTTATAACAATCAAAATAAACTATCTGAAATTACTTACTCCCAAATTCTATTAGATACAGCCAATGCAATATCTAAAGGGAATACTCGTATATCTCAAAATATCAGACGTTCAACGTTTGACAAATTTTCTTTTCATTCCACATACAAGCCTTTAAATTTGAATATTCTAATTTTTAAAAGAAGCCTTAAATTTTAGAGGAAAGTTGATCTGCCCAGTTAAGCTTAAGCATTTAGAATAAATTTCAATTCTCTTTTAAGTCACTTACGTAGGCTATAAAGTGTTTTAGTAATATCACATTATATGACATTGTCATAATTTACACTGTTTTTGTTTTAATTTTTAGTGTTTTCTATTTCTTATTCAATTTCCATTTTCTCTTCTACTTTATAATTAACTGTAATAAAAATGTTTTTTATTTAAAATTTCCTTATGGGTACACAATATTTTATACAATGTAACATTTAATTGTACAACATTTTGTATATCTCGCTCTTCCTCTCTGTCTCTATCTCTCTTTCTCTCTCTCTCTCTCTCTCTTTAAGTTTTTTATACACTACTCTGTATCTTTAAAAAATACGTATACTTGTTATTTGGAATGTATATCAAAACCTAATGTCTTAATAATAACAACTTGTTATTGTTGTACATTAAACATCTCCTTCTTCTTCAATATAATTAAATCGAAAGTTTTATGTCAAAAAAATAAAAATATAATAAGGGAAAAGTTAAAAGTAGTTATCAACTGCAATATTTTTCTTAATCTAATTACTAATTACCAAATAACATTTGATATGATAAAAAACAGCTGAAGTCACACAACAAGTCTGCAATGTATAATAAATAATAAGACTCTTCCTCAAATCAGTTATTCTGAAAGTTTTCACCTTAAATCTAAAAAAAAATCATACATTTTCAAATTTTGATCAAAATGTATAAAATTCCACATTTTATGGCATAATTTAAGCGCAATTTATACAAATATGGTCAAAATATTTCTTACAATTTGATGCTTAGACATTAAATTATTTACAATTTGAATAAAATGTTTTTATAAGAAAACTAAATCCAAAAATCTAATACATACACAATTTCATTATATTTCATTCGTTGGTGGAATATGACTTGAAAAAAATGCAGATACACTCTAATATGGCATACATGATATACATTTTAATTTTATCATCGCACAAGAATCTATATGAGTATAATAGAACAAGTAAAGTAAATAGCCAAAGCGCTCAAATAGACTTGAAGTTGAATTATGATAATAGCTAAAAATATAAAAAAATAAATGAAAAGAAGATAATTATAAAATATGGTACATATAAAGAATCTTTATATGTAAAAGTGAAAAGTAAAATTCCAATAAAAAAAATAAAAAACCAAGTAATTACTTTTTTAACATTAGCCTTGCACAATCGCATTCTCCTTTGAAAATATGAAAATGATAAAAGAAAATGAAATGATCTGAACTAATTGCACGTGTTCCCTGGAACAAAATATCATTTACCATATAATACGGCACAGAAACAGTTGTTAATAAGCAAATTTTATTAATAAATGTAACATTTAATTTTATACTTTTTATTAACGAAAGTTTTTTAACTACTATATACAATAATTCTAAAAGGAAACCACAGTGAAATTAGTAACTAAAGACTTAAATAACAAACTTGAAATTAATTTTAAACATAAAGACTTAAACAACAAACTACTTTTATATATAATAAGATAAAGACTTAAGCAACAAACTATTTTACTAAATATATCATATTTCATGAGAAGAAGTTTAGAAGAAATTTTACATATTGCATATTAAAATTTTTATATTAAAATTTTTCATAAGAAAGTATAATTAAACATTGTATTAAATTTCTGTATATGTACAGACCAAATTGACACGGAAAAAGTCAAGTTCTTACTTTGTAAATTTATATAGAAAAATAGTCAAGGACAAAGAATATAAAAAAACTTAAACAAAAGGCTGGAAGAGCAATCTTTTCTCTTAGGTGTCAACTAAAACAAAGTGTCTGCTCCGATTTGCTTTATATTTTTTAATTATATCTGTAACATGCAACATCTAACGTAAGGTATATTAAGTTTCAAACATACACTTAAATTATAACTCAGATATTTTAATTGTAATTTCAATGAAATTACAATTGAAATTTACATCTAATGGCTTAAGAATGAAACCTATTTCATTTGAAGAGTTGAATAACTTAAACAACTATACCTTATTAAAATGCAAAGATTAATTTTTCCTTTTACTTTTTCCTTTTTGCTTTTTTTTTATTTTTTTGCTCCTCTTGCTTTTTGTTAATTTGCTTATTAGAATAAATCACATGCTTTGTATTGTTTTTATAAATTCTGTCATGTCTGCTTGTTTTTCATAAACATTTTAAACCATAGATATTTCATTCCAACAGAGATACAATACAATTAAAGTACACACGATAACCACAACAAACAACAATAATTCATAGTTCAAATATTCAATTATAAATTTAAAGAAATTTAAAGAAAGAAAGGTAAATAGAGATCGAGCAGAAACAATGCACCTTGATATAAAAAGTTAACATTATAAAATTCTTGCCAGAATTGCTTATAAATGCTGCTACTATTGTTGCTTTTGCTTCAGTTGTTTATAAAGCAATGATGCGTTAAATATGCGTATTACCAGAGTACAATAAATAATCATCAATTGTGATTTACCAGACTGTGGTTATTAAGTCAATGTCAATTACATTTTTTTCCAATTAATTGTTGTTGTCAGAATTTTCTCTTGTTCTTTCATTTACTTTCTCTACCCATATCATATTTTTTAAACCTTTTCAGTTTTCCATTTCTTTTGCGTTTTTATTGCTCTTTAAGTTTTATTGTTTTATTCGAATTCACTTAATCTAACTATGTTTGCAGATATTGATGAGTGTAAAGATCCTCAGATAGCAGCACGTTGTGTTGAAAATGCTGAATGCTGCAATTTGCCGGCACATTTCTTGTGTAAATGTAAAGATGGTTATGAAGGTGATGGTGAAGTTTTATGTACAGGTAAGAATTATCATTTTAAAATTATAAAAAAAATTTTAAAAATGCATTCCATTCTCTTAGATTTTTCATAACATGTAAAATTTAAGCTACACTAAAACATTACATCATTCTATAACATATTTTTCCAATAATTATTTTACTTTTATTACAATTGTTATAGACATAATTATTTATTTATTTATATAGTCATTATTATTGTATTTTGTTTTTTTTTATATAATTTCTGTATTACCATGTTATTTACTGCGGCTTTAATCATTTCTATACACAATAAAATTTCAAACCTCAACCAAATCGCAACGAATCGTATTCAACAACAACGAACCGTAACAACAATTTGAATAAAAAGATATTGATGAATGTTTAAGTACGAATGCATGCGGTTTGAATGCCCATTGTATAAATACACCTGGTAATTATTCATGTACTTGTCCCGAGGGTTATTATGGTAACCCATATGATGGTTGTATTGACATTGATGAGTGCCAACATACAACAACACCTGTTTGCGGCCACGGCGCCATTTGTATTAATCTTGAAGGCAGTTATCGTTGCGATTGCCCAAATGGTTATATAAATGATGGCCGTACAGAAGCTGGTTGTATAGATATTGATGAGTGTGCCAAGGCACCGTGTGGCCGTAATGCTCAATGCTTAAATTTAGATGGCACATTTAAATGTTTATGCCCGGATGGTTATCAGGGTGATCCACTGCATGGCTGTGAAGGTAAGTGCTAAAGCATTTTTGCCGCTCTCGCTTTCGCTCCCTCTCTCAAAATGTTTTCTCTACTTATTAATATTTTTCATTTCATTGCATTATATTTGCCATATCAACATGTATTTTTGCAACAACAAATTACTACATGATCAAATGAACAAACATCAACTGCCTTAATAATGACTTGAACAAATGCATTTAACAACGACATCATTTATCATCATGCCATATATGTTATTGCACCCACTATATTTACTGCACACGCATACACATAAACATAACACATGTATAACGTGTTAAAATGTGTTCATACCATTAATTTTTCTACGTGTAAAAATTAATCATTTGTTTTTGTTTCTTGTTGTGTTTTAAATAATATATATAATATATATATATATATATATACACTATACATACACACATATGAACTAAACACAATACGAAAAAAACAAAAAACTGAAAATTATTTAGATGTCAATGAGTGCACCATTAATAATCCCTGCGGTATGGGCGCTGTATGCGTGAATATGGGCGGTAGCTTTATATGTCGTTGCCCGCCTGGTTTTATGCTTGATAGTCGACCACAACAACAGCAAGAACAAGAAAAGCAACAACAACAACAACAACAACAACCACAAAAATTTAACGCCATTTTCATTGACCATAATAATGACAATAATAATTACAATCGTAGCCTAATGGTATCAAATACTAGTTATGCCTCTGCGTTTACAACAGCGATTGCTTCTACTGATGCCATTAAAACGGGTGCTGGCTTAGCATGCATAGACATTGATGAATGCAATCAATATGATACTAATGAAATTGCTAAATGTGGCTTAAATGCTAAATGCATCAATTTTCCTGGTTCATATCGTTGCTTATGCCCGAATGGCTTTCAAGGCCAAGGTTACTTACATTGTGAAAGTTAGTATGCATGTCCATATCTATCTTTCGTTTCCTTTCATTCCCTATTCTTCTCACTTCTAAAAATTTAAATTAGTTTACCAAAAACAAAAACAAGGAATACGAAAACGTTTTCAAGATTTTTCTACAAAGATCTTTACCATTTGTTAAAATTTCAATTATCGTACTTCGACAAAAATACAAAAAGCAAATCAAAATTTTCCCCAATTATTTTTTCATTTTGCCATTTTCCAATAACTGCTTATTACATTGACCATTTTATTATTAATTTACTTCGAATTTACTTAAAAATTTCTCTTCAAACTTTGTTAAGCAATCGCATCAATTATTTCACTATTTAATAAATTTGTTTGTTTTTTGAACGCTTTTTACTGCTTCCGGCTGCCTCCATATATAACTGCTATTGCTACTGCTCTTTAATTTCAAGCTTTCTTATCTAACTTTATCATTACAATTAAATTTTTACAATCAAAATATGTTTTATTTCGTTTATTTAAATTTTTTTAATTCTGTAATATACGAACAACAACTAACCCTCAAACACTTTTAACGGTGATGAATGAATTATTTTTATAAATGACACACTTGCTACGTGATCAATTGTCTTGTGATTGTTATACCATCTACGTTCAAATGAAAATTATTATATGTCATTCATCTTAGACATTGATGAATGTCGTGATAATCCTTGCGGCGAGAATGCTGTTTGCACAGATACAATCGGCAGTTTTACTTGTACATGTAAACCAGAGTACACGGGTGATCCATTACGTGGTTGTACAGATATCGATGAATGTTCCACAATAGAGAAACCTTGCGGCGAAAGAGCGGTATGTGAAAATATTAAGCCCGGTTATTTATGTAAATGCCCGCAAGGTTTTGCTGGTAAACCGAATGCGAAAACGGCATGCGAACAAATCGATGTAAATATCGAATGCAGTTCTAATTTCGATTGTACGAACAATGCGGAGTGTATTGAGAATCAATGTTTTTGTTTAGATGGTTTTGAACCGATGGGTGCTAGTTGTGTTGATATAGATGAGTGTCGGACCCACCATGGTATATGTGGCAAACATTCAGAGTGTATTAATACACCGGGTACATATCACTGTGAATGTGAAGCAGGTTTTGTTGGTGCACCACCCAGAATAGCATGCAAAGAACCATGTGAAAATGTTCAATGTGGCGAACATGCTTATTGTAAAGCGGATGGTAATGAAGCATATTGTAATTGTGAATCAGGCTGGACTTATGATCCAAGTGATGTTTCGGCAGGATGTGTAGATATTAACGAATGTGATTCTAATTATGGTCCATTTGGCAGTTGTGGTATTAATGCAACATGCACAAATTTACCGGGAAGTTTCACTTGCACATGTCCATCCGGATTCTCCGGTGATCCCAACACCAAATGCCACGATGTAGATGAATGTCGTGATGGTGCCAACAATAAATGCGGTGAAGGTGCTGAATGTGTTAATATGAATGGCGGATATACATGCCGATGTCCTGCCGATTCCATTCCGGATCCAGATCCCAATGTGCGGTGCGTACCAATTGTAACATGCAATGATAAATCAGATTGTCCCGGTAATGCAATATGTGACAATGCAAAACGGTGTTTATGTCCAGAGCCAAATATTGGTAACGACTGTCGTCATCCATGTGAAAATTTAAATTGCGGTTCTCATGCACAATGTATGTTGGCTAATGGGCAAGCGCAATGCTTATGTTCAGAAGGTTTCACGGGATCACCAGAACTGCCTGGTGGTTGCAATGATATTGATGAATGTAAAAACAATCCGTGTGCCTCAAGTGCGATTTGTACAAATACCGCTGGCGGCTATATATGCCAATGTCCGAATAGTGCTCAAGGAGATCCCTATGCAGAAGGCTGTACTATAACAAAAGTTCCACCCAGTTGTTCACCATCGAATCCTTGTCCACCAGGAGAAAGTTGTGTTCAAGATTCTTATAATGGCCTAAATGTATGTATATGTCGACAAGGTTATGAAAGAAATATTGGCACTGGCATGTGTCAGGATATTGACGAATGTTCAGTTAGCCGTAAAAAGTCAGTATGTGGTGTAAATGCACTATGTAAAAACTTGCCAGGTAGTTATGAATGTCGCTGCCCTGCAGGATTTAATGGTAATCCATTCATCATATGTGAACAATGTAATTCACCAGAATGTCAATGTCAACCGCCATTCAAATTGGTGGGGACAAGTTGCATTTTATCAGGTTGTTCAGAAGGTGAACAACGTTGCCCATCTGGATCTGAGTGTATTTCCATAGCTGGTGGCGTTAGTTATTGTGCTTGTCCCAAAGGATCTAAATCTTTAGCAGACGGATCATGTGTTGATTTAAATGAATGCACTGAACTAAATACTAAAGTTTGTGCATTTGGAGCAGAATGCATTAATAAAGAAAACGGTTTTTCATGTGTATGTCCTGAAGGTTTTAATGGTGATCCATATAATGGATTATGTTCACCAGCCCAACGTAAATGTTCATCGGATAAAGAATGTGCTACTAATGAGAAATGTGTTCAGCCGGGTGAATGTATTTGTCAACCACCATTTTTCTTAGATCCCTATGATGATAATAAATGTAAAAGTCCTTGTGAAAGATTTCCTTGTGGCATAAATGCTAAATGTACACCAACAGATCCACCTCAATGTATGTGTGAAGTAGGTTTTAAAGGTGATCCACTTTTGGGTTGCACTGATGAGGACGAATGTTCAAATTTACCATGTGCTTATGGAGCTTATTGCGTTAATAAGAAAGGTGGATATCAATGTGTTTGTCCTAAAGGTTTTACCGGAGATCCATACAAGAGTGGCTGCATACTGGAGTCCAATGACCCCAAAAGTACGTGCAGTAATAATAATGAGTGCGCCAGTAATTTGGCTTGCGCTCAGGGTACATGTGTAAGTCCATGTGCCAGTTTATTATGTGGACCTAATGCCTTCTGCGAAAGTGATAATCATGCTGGTTGGTGCCGTTGTCGTGTTGGTTACACTAAAAGCTCAAATGGTGAATGCGTTTCCCAATGTAAAGATATAATTTGTGGCGATGGAGCACTTTGCATACCAACATCTGATGGACCAACTTGTAAATGTCCTCAAGGTTATTTAGGTAATCCATTCCCAGGTGGTTCTTGCACAACAGATCAATGCAGTGCTTCTCGACCGTGTAGCCACAAACAAATCTGTATTAATGGACGCTGCAAAGAACGTTGTGATGGAATCATATGCGGTATTGGAGCTACCTGTGATAAGAATACTGGAAAATGTATTTGTGAACCAAACTTTATTGGTAATCCTGATTTAATATGTATGCCACCTATAAAATATGCTGAATGTAATCCACCTTGTGGTTTAAATGCCCATTGCGAATACAGTTTTGATAGTTCTCAATGTGTTTGCAACACGGATACAACTGGAAATCCTTATGAAAGTTGCGGTGCCCAAAGTAAAAATATATGCCAACCTGATAGTTGTGGCACAAATGCCGAATGTCAAGCTTCAAATAATGGCATTACATGCGCTTGTCAACCTGGTTTTGCCGGAAATCCTTTCATTAATTGTCATGATATAGATGAATGTATAAATAAACCATGTGGTTTAAATGCTGCTTGTCTTAACACTCATGGTAGTTTTGAATGTTTATGCTTATCAGGTTATGGTGGAGATCCATTCATTAATTGTCAAGCAGTTGATTCAATATTTTGCACAGATCCATATAAATGTGAATGTAATGAACGTGTTGAATGTCCGAATGGATATTCATGTGATGATGGCAAATGTAAAAATTTATGTGCGGAAACTGAGTGTGGCCCGCGAGCTATATGTGACAATGGCAAATGTTTATGTTCCCTCGGATATGTGGGCGATCCAAATGATTTACAACGAGGTTGCACTATTCGTGGACAATGTAATAATGATGCCGATTGTAAATATTCAGAAATTTGCTTTCAAATTAGCAGAGGTTTACGGAAATGTGTTGATGCTTGTTCAAAAATTCAATGTGGGCCAAATGCCTTATGTGTGGCCAGTGATCATCATTCATCATGTATTTGCGCTGAAGGATTTTATGGCATTCCAAGCAATTTACACAGCGGTTGTCAACCAGAGCGTAAATTACCAGATATTGAAGATAAATGTAAAACAAATAGTGATTGCCAAGCTGGCCATATATGTGCTGTTAACATTGATGGCCAAAACGAATGTATTCATCTATGTTCCAAAATTATTTGTAGTACTAATGAGGAATGTAAAATAGATAAAAATGGCAATGCTGTGTGCGGTTGTACAGATAGTTACGTTTGGAATCCCGTAGCGTCCATTTGTGAGAAACCAACATTGCCCGATTGCACCAGTAATGAACAATGTCCCGATAATTTTGCTTGTCGGCCAGATGTTTTAGGTGTTTTAAAATGTGTTAGTATATGTGACGAATATACATGCCCAGCCAATTCTTTATGTATAGCCCAAAATCATGAAGGCCGTTGCGATTGTTTACCCGGATTTTCAGGTAACCCTAATGATCGTAATGGCTGCCAACCAGAACGGAAGAATCAATGCCATTCAAATGCTGAATGTGCAGAGTCAGAAATTTGTACTGAATATGATTCAGCAGCTATACTTACGTGTCGGCCCGCTTGCGAAACTATAAAATGTGGTTTGCATGCCCTCTGTTTAACTAATAATCATCAAGCAAAATGCCAGTGCCCACCGGGATCTTTTACTGGTGACCCTTATGATCCCAATAAAGGTTGCCAAAGTGTTCCTTGCGTTTATAATAAAGATTGTCCTTTAACACAATTATGTAATCGTATGACTCACACATGCATTGATGTTTGTGATGAAGAAGCATGTGGCAATAATGCAATCTGTTTAGCAGAAAATCATCGTGCTATATGCCAGTGTCCAGCTGGTTTTAAACCAAATCCATTAGCAGAGATTGAATGTGTTAAATTAGGTGGTTGTTCTAGTGATTCTTGTCACGTAACGGCTATTTGTGAAATGTCTGCTGATGGCACAATTTGTAAATGTCCTGAACTTTTCACTGGAGATCCTTACAATGAAGGTTGCCGTCCAGAGAGTGAATGCTTTAATGGAGATGCAGATTGTCCAGTGAATACAGTTTGTGTTGGTAGTAGGTGTATAAATCCTTGTGAACATGCTTGTGGTATAAATGCTGATTGTAAAGTAATTAATCGAAAAGCTGTTTGCTCATGTCCAGCAAAATTTCAACCAATTGGAGAAACAGCCAAAGAAGGTTGTTCCCGGTCATTATCAAAATGCACAAGAGATATTGAATGCAATAATTCTGTCTGTTTTAATGAAGAATGCCGCATGATATGTCGTACAACCACCGATTGCTCCAAAGGTGAAAAATGTTTACAAAACATATGCGTAGTACCTTGTTCAGATCATAGTCAATGCAATTTAGGCTTAGCATGTATAAATAGCATATGTTCTATTGGCTGTCGCAACAATAAGGATTGTCCGTCAGGACAATCATGCATTAATAATAAATGTGCAAATCCTTGTGAGGTTGGCAACGTATGTGGTCCAAATGCGCTATGTAAAATTGATAATAGTCTTAGTTATTGCACATGTCCTGAAGGCTTCGAAGGCAATCCCACACCAGAACAAGGATGTATTAGAGTACCATCTCCATGTCTTACTATAAATCAATGTCCCAAAGGTCATATGTGTATTGGCAATCAATGTCACATGCCGTGCCAAAAGGACTGCGCAATTGGCGAGCGCTGTTATCAACAAGTTTGTCGAAAAGTTTGTTATACAAACAACAACTGTTTACCAGGAGAGATATGTAATAATGATGGTACATGTCAACCGGGTTGTGAATCTGATGCCGATTGTCCACCAACAGAATTATGTTTAACTGGCAAATGTAAATGCGCTAACGGTTATATTGGTACACCATTCGGTTGTTCTGATATAGACGAATGCACGGAAAATCCATGTCATTCAACAGCTATATGTAAGAATATGCCAGGCTCTTTTAAATGTATATGCCCACCTGAAACATCAGGAGATGCTTATACTGTTGGTTGTACCGCTTCTGAAGAATGTTATAAAGATGAAGATTGTACCTCTGCATTATCTTGTATAACTGGCAAGTGTTCAAATCCTTGTCAAAAGCAACAATGTGGACTTAATGCCATTTGTCAAGCAGAAAACCATCAACCATCATGCGATTGCCTGCCGGGTTATTTAGGCGATCCTTTAGATAAATCTGTTGGATGTTTTAAAGTTGAATGCTTAACAAATGACGATTGTGTCAATGATAAAGCATGCGATGATGAAACAAATCGCTGTAAAAGACCTTGTGATGAAATTAGCTGTGGTAAAGGTACATGCACTGTGGTAGACCATAAAGCGGTTTGTTCTTGCTTTGAAGGCTATCATTTAGTAAATGACTTATGTGATGATACAGATGAATGTTTAGGAAGACCTTGTCATGATACAGCATTTTGTCAAAATCTACCAGGCAGCTATAGTTGTCAATGTCCTGAAGGTCTTATCGGCGATCCCATTCACTTAGGATGCCGCAATCCTAATGAGTGTTTAACCGATTCTGATTGCCCTATAACTGCAAGTTGTCTAAATGGAAAATGTTTAAATCCATGTGAAAAGCAAAACACGTGCGGTATTAATGCTAAATGTACTGTCCAATTACATAAAGCTGTCTGTTTGTGCCCTGCTAATTCACAAGGTGATCCATCTATCCATTGTCATCCTGTTGAATGTTCTCATAATAATGATTGCCCTATGGATAGAACATGCATTGAAACTAAATGTATTGATCCATGTACAATACCGGGCTCGTGTGGTGTACAAGCAACATGTTTAGCACAAAATCATGTAGCACGATGTTCATGTGAAAAAGGTACTACAGGTAATCCGCAATTGGGTTGTGTACCTATACAATATTGCCAATCAGATAAGCAATGTTTTTCGGGTGGTTTATGTTCTAATGGAATTTGCTCAACTTTATGTTCTTCTAATCGAGATTGTATATCAGATCAACTTTGCATTCAAGGAGTTTGTCAAACTACATGTAAAACTAATACAACATGCCCAGAATTTCAATTCTGTTCCAATAACATTTGCACAAAAGAAATATTTTGTCATCAAAATAGTGATTGTGCGGACCATGAAAGTTGTGTTACCGATAATTATGGGCGAACAAGCTGTGAAAGTGTATGTTTAAGTAGGGCTGCTTGTGGTCGTAATGCTGAATGCATTGCCCGTAGTCATGCTGTCGATTGTGAGTGCAAAGATGGGTTCTTTGGTAATCCAAAAGTAGGTTGTCGCAAAGTTGAATGCAATTCTGATAATGATTGCTCTAGTGATAAATTTTGTGATGATCATACATGTAAAATAGCTTGTTCAACTGGACAACTTTGTGGGGAAAATGCTTTATGTACAACAGAAAATCATAAGCAAGTGTGTCATTGTCAACCGGGTTTTACGGGTGATTCAAGACTACGTTGTGATTTAATTGACTTTTGTAAAGATGCACCATGCGGTCCTGGTGCACATTGTCTTAACTCTAGAGGTTCTTTTAAATGTACTTGTCCAACCGGTTTAGTTGGAGATCCATATAATGAAGGTTGCCGCACATCAGTGGAATGTGAAACAAATGATGATTGTCCCATGCATGCTGAATGTACAAATACGAATGGTGTACCCAAATGTCATGATGTTTGTGCAACAATAAAATGTGGACCAAATGCGGAATGCATTCCGAAAGGTCACAAAGCACATTGTTCTTGTCGTAGCAGTTATGATGGCAACCCCATTGACAGGGTAAATGGTTGTAAGCCCTTGCCAATGCCATGTCATATTACCAGTGACTGTCCAACAAACACATATTGTTCGGACGGTATATGTAAACGTAAGTACTAACAAATACAACAACAACAATCACAACAACAACAACATCAGCAACAATACTACACAAAATGGTTAAATGGTTTACATTTAAATTAAAAATATTATGTTTGTTTAAATATAGACTAACCTTAAACAAAAAAAGGTAAATTTCGTAACAAAATTAAAATTTCAGAAGAAAACCATTATGGTAATATGGAATGACAAATAAATGACAATATTTCGTAATTGTTTGGACTAAGCTAAAATTTTTCACATATATATTTACAATACTAAAAATCAATTGCAAATTATTTACATTTTTCTAGCTGCTTGTGTTCTTAATACGGAATGTTTAGTGAACGAGGCTTGCCAAAGTGGACAATGTATTAATCTATGTAGTCAGCATCAAGCATGTGGCATGAATGCCTTGTGTACAACACAAACTCATTTAAAATATTGCTCATGTCCAGAAGGTTTTACTGGTAATCCAGAGGTTGAGTGTGTTCGAATACCAACAGCTTGCTCAAATAATTTAGAATGCCGTTCTGGTTTTAACTGCAATAATGCAATGTGTTTACCACAATGTTCCACAGATCAAGATTGCGCCTTAAATGAAAAATGTTTAAATTCCAATTGCATGTGTAAGTACTTTACTATTATCAGTTTAATTCAAAGTGAAACGAATGCTTTAATAACTATATTCACTATAATAAATATTGTTTGTTTTTTGTTATAATTTCTTTAGTAACATGTCGTGTGGATAACGATTGTTTCTTGGGTCATGTTTGCCTACATAATAAATGCATATTCGGTTGTCATGTTGACGATGATTGTAGCGCTTCTGAATCTTGTCGCAATGATAAATGTGTTAATCCTTGTTTAGAGAGTCCTTGTGGTCCAAACGCCGTTTGCTCTGTCCACAATCATCGTGCAACATGTACTTGTTTGGAAGGTATGGTACCAAATCCAATACCACAAGTTGGTTGTATACGTTCCCCAGCTCAAGATTGCACGGAGAACCGTGATTGTTCATATGGATTAGTATGTTTTGAAAATGTATGTCGGCCATTATGTGCTGATGATGCAACCTGTTTAACAAATGAACGTTGCACAACGAGTGGTGTATGTAAGCCAATATGTCAACGTGATGATGATTGCCGTAATAGTGAAATATGTGAAAGTTTATCATGTATCATTGGTTGCCGTTCAGATCAAGGTTGCCCATCGCACTTAACCTGTCTTGATTATCAATGCGTCGATCCATGTTCGGTTGCTAGAGCATGTGGTACAAATTCTCATTGTGAAGTTATCAATCATCGTAAAGTGTGCTCATGTCCAGATGGCTTATTAGGCCAAGCGGATATTTCATGTAAACCTCCAATTACAGCATGCTCTTCTAATATTGAATGTGGCTCAAATCAATGGTGTTACGGAGGTAGTTGTCAAAATAAATGCCGTAATGATCAAAATTGTCTATCAGATGAACGCTGTATGCGTGGTGTTTGTCGTACTGTCTGTAATACGGATAATGTATGTCCACAAGGGCAAATCTGTGAAAATCGCGTATGTCAAATTGGCTGCCGAACTGATTTGAATTGTGCCGCTAATGAGGCTTGCATAAATAAATCATGTAAAAATCCATGTGGTACATCTGGCCAATGTGGCCAATGTGCTGATTGCCTAGTCATCAATCATGGCATTCAATGTAATTGTCCAAATGGTTTCTTAGGTGATGGTTTAACTGGATGCCATTTGCCACCACAGCGCTGTAATCCCTCATGTGTTTGTGATGATAGTCAAACATACTGTATCGCTACATGTAGTAGGACATCAGATTGTTCTTGCGGTCAAATATGTTTACGTGGCAAATGTCATACAAAATGCGGTCCAAGCCGTAATTGTTATATAGGACAAATATGTGAACGTGGTGCTTGTGTAGCTGGTTGTAAAACAAATAATGATTGTGCCACAGATCAGACGTGTATTAAAGGGCAATGTTCTGATCCATGTGCCAATAAAGAGTCATGTGGCCGCAATGCCATATGTACCGTAACAGATCATCGTATGCTGTGCTATTGCCCGGATGGTTATGATGGTGAACCAACTAAAGAATGCTTACAATTTGAATGTCAAAATGATAATGATTGTGATACAAATAAAAAATGCGATCAAGGTAAATGTCGTAATCCATGTTTGGAATATGGAGCATGCGGTATTAATGCTCAATGCCGTGTTGTCAATCGTCAACCGCAATGCTCATGTCCACCAAACTTCTTTGGTAATTCATTAGTTGAATGCCAACTTTTAACTGATGGCGGTTGTGCTAAAAATCCCTGTGGCTTAAATACAAAATGTACCGAAATACAGGGGGGTTATGAATGCTCTTGTATGGAAGGTTGTGTAGGAGATGCTCGAAAAGGATGTATTTGTGAAGATCATTTAGTTAATGTTTGTCACGATCAACCCTGTGGTTTAAATGCTGGTTGTCGTGTATTAGATCATAATGAAGCACAATGTTATTGCCCTGATGAATATCCAAATGGTGATCCTTATATACATTGTAAGTAAAGGACAATATCAGCAATGAATTTTTTCAATTTGAAATAGACAAAAAAAAATCAAAAGAAATTTTACCATGAATATTTATTTGGTGCTCATTTTATATTTATTTTAGGTTATTTAACTGAACCACCAAAAGATTGCCGAACAGAAGGTTGCAAATTTGGTGAATGCGTTCGTCAGGGTTATGATTATGTATGTCGTCAAGGTAAGTGCATCATAATGCTATTATTTATATTAAACATATTTTTGGGAAATTTTTCCTACATTGAACACAAATCAGAAAACGAAAGAATTTTAAATTCAATATAAAATCTAAATAATGTCATCAATTGTGAAAATTTCAGTCTGTTATTCAAACGTTTAGTTATTTATATTTTCATCAAAAAAAGATAATTAATTATCTTGAAAGAAGAAAAGGAACAAAGTTTTTCCAAATACTAATTAAGAGTTTCTTCAAAATTATTCGTTTTTTACAATAAATAAAATCAAATTTGTTTTTAAACAATCTCAAGTAAATTAGTATAGTTTTTCAATTTGATTAATCCCATTTCGTTACAACAATTTTTAACCTTTAAAACCTAATAAATGAAAATTACAAAGAAAATAATTAATTATGTCATTTTTGTTGTAGTTAAAATCTACTAAAACAATTATTAAATGAAACTTAAAAATTTTTTAAACTGAAATAATTTTTTTCAAGTTTTAGTATTTTGAAAAGTATTAATTTACAAAAAAAACACTTAAAACTAATTTTAGTTTACAATATTTTTGTTTTAAAAAACAAAAATATATTTGTTGATATTTATTAATTTATATATATAAAACAAAAATGCTTTATATATACACAAATTTATTATTTAATTTTTTAAGTAATAATTTGAAAAAACGTTTATTAAACATATTTAGAAAATTTTCTTATATTTTTATGTATTTTTAAAATGAGGAATGTCACTGTCGCTATCGCGGTCTCCCAATCTGTGCTTTATTGATATTTATTGATATTATTAATATTTAATTATTATTAATTTTAAATGTATAATATAAATATATATAATATTTATTATATTTTATTATAAGTTTTACAGTTTACATACTTAAACACTCCTCAATCCTTCTCAATCATATGACTTGAGGCAAAAGATATATAGTTCTACATGAATTCTTTATTATACTTTGTTGAAAGTTGAATTAATTTTAAAAATTTTAAGGACTTTTTCAATCTTTTTGTTTAATGATTTAAATTATGTAATTTAATTGATTTAATTTATTTTGAACTAAAATAAAATTTTTCAATACCAAAAACATTTTGCAAAATCTGATATACTTTCAAAATCCATAAGAAATAAATTAAAGAAGTTAAGTCTACCAATATCAAGAATTCACCCTGGACTGTCTATAACTTAAACAAAATTTTCTCTTATTTATATAGAGTTTATTATTGAATTATCTTTAATTACTTAAGTATTACACATTATATTAAGTGTATTAAATTATTTGGAATTATTGTTTTAGCTTTTTCTTTTATTTTTTTTTTTTTTTTGGCATTTTATTTTGTTTGTTTTCTTTTTTGAAAAACATAAAATTTTTCTTGCACAGATCCCAACATTATACTTACCTTTTACTAAACCTGCTAAAAACAACCTTATCAAAAAGCTAAAGCCAACGTAAAGCACAAAAAAGCTTCTTCCAAACAAAAAAAAAAAAAACCCTCAATTACCAAACACAAAAACCAACTTTTATAATTTTAATAACAATAACATGCCGCGATAGCGATACGTTTTAAAAAATAAAAACAAAAAATGGTGGCTATAAAAGGCTGTTATTTAAATATTTCTTAATAATATATCAAGCCATGGCAATAATAATTAATATTCCTACAAATCACAAAACAAAACAGAAAAGAAAACCTTCCAACAACTTTCACAATAACCATTACCATAAACATCATCATTATCACTGCCACCAATTTTCTTCTATTGCTTTTTTTTTTTAATATCTTATAGTTATATATCCTTCTTTTATTTTACATATAGAATAATAAAATAAATAAATAATTTTGAGCGCATTTTTTTTTCTCAGTTGCAAAATTATAAATATATTTATTTTTAAAAATTATATATATATATACAACAACGAAATAAAAACGAGAAATAAAAAGTCTCAGATTGGGAACTGTGGACGGGACAATTCTCACACAAAATATATATATTTAGATTTACATAAGCAACAACAAAAGCAACAACAAAACAAAAAAAACTAAAAAAAAAAAAGGAAAAAAAATGAAATAATTAAATTTCTGACTTATCTAGAAATTCAAAGCTAAAGAATATTTAAAAATATTTTCAATTTTTGGTTAGAGCAGAAAAATGTTATTCCAAGAGAATAATTAAATTAACAAATTATGCTAATACTTAATAATTTACCAAAATGTACACTTAGAATGTAATATATCAAATAAAATAAAATATAAAAAAGAGAAAAAGAAATATTTTTACTTATATATATATATATATATATATATATACAAATATAAATATGTAACTAATTTTTCATTTTATGTATATTTAAGTGTTTTTACTAACATATTTTATAAAATTATTGAACAAAAACAAGACAACAAATAATTATTTTTATTAATTTAAATCAAACAATTTCTTTACTATCTGTCTGTCTCCTATGTGTCTGTCTTTATCTATTATATATGCAATATAATTTATACATATACACTAATTTTTTTTTTGTTTTTAATTTTGTTTTCTAATACAATTCTTATCACTCTAGAATTTAAGTTTGTAAATATATAAATACAAATTTTCTAAATTTGGTTTTTTTTTTATTGGCTTTCCCTGATTTTGTTTTCCCTTTGAGAGAGTATTATGGCTCTACTAACAATTATAAAAAAAAATATATATATATAATAATAATAATATTGACCAAGAACAACAACAACAATTATAATCACAGCCAGAGAAATATACATTGTACATATTCAAATTAGTCTAAGTTAGTACACCAAAAACAAAAAAAAAATAAATTAAATTAAATAATTAACATATAAATGTTTGTTTAAAGAACAACATGAGAATCTCAATGAAACATGATATATTTTTCAAAATTTTTGTTTAAAAATTCATTCTAATAGTTAACAACACTTTTTCCAACAACTTCGTCTTTATTAATTATCCTCTAACTTTTTTCAATCTTTCATTCTTACACTTACTCTGTCTCTTTCTTATTCTAAAAAAAAAGAACCTTAAAAAAAATACAACAACAAAGAAAAAACGAAAAGCAAAGTGAAAATTCTTGTCTCTTTAATTTTACATTTTTTATTTCTCCAATAACGTGTCTATCAAATAAGGGCAGAGCGCATGTGTTGGATGTCGCGTTTTTAATGATTATTAATTAAATTAATTAGTTTATTAATTTACTTTTAAATAAAAGAAAAATTCGATTTTTGTAAAATTTTTTGATATTCTAATTATCTAATCAATTTAAGTAAATAATTTTTTTTCAAATAAAGTTAGATCAAATTAAGAGAAAATTACATACATGTGAGACTGACTCCCCTTCACAGTTCTAAAGAGGACAAACATTATTATTTAAATAGTTTTTATAGAAATATTTGAATAATTTTTATTTATATAAAAACTTATGAAACTTATGTAAAAGAAGACTCAAAATTATTTTTTATAAAATAAGAATATAAAATATTAGCAACAATCAGAACCACAATTACACACGTATTACTCATTATTATAATTATAAGTTACATAAAATAAAACCGTTAGAAGTCTATATATCTAATCTAATTTCGAATATAATAATAACAACAACAATTGCATAGAGAAAATTTTCTTATCCTAAAGACCATAAATCATAAACCAAAAGTCCCATAAATTTTATAGTTGTGATACCAAAAATGCAACAACAATCGTACCAAACAATTTTTGAAAAAAGTCTCTTTTATTACTAAGACTTCTTAATGAAACCATTTTACATTAATATATGAATATGTGACCATCTCACCTTCCTTAATATTGAAAAGAAAAAAAAAACAAGAACAAAAAATCGAAAAGACAAACCTCTATAAAAACGGAAAACTTCATCGTTAGCAACAACAATATCAACCATCCACAAACACATTCATCACATTATATATTATATAAATATTATATTATAGACACCGAAACCTGTAGCAGCGATACCGAGTGCCCCAGCGAAAAATTCTGTCAAGAGGGGCATTGTATTGATCCTTGCACATTGCGTGGTGCTTGTGGCGCTAATGCACTTTGTAAAACTGTATTGCATCGATCGCGCTGCTCATGCCCACATTGTTTCATTGGTCGTCCGGAAGTTGAATGTAAACCGGATCCGAAATGTTCAGAACAATCTACGGGGCTACAACCCAGAGATCCCCAAACACAAATCGTTTGTACAACAGATAATGATTGCCCAGATAATTTACAATGTGGTCAATATGGTCAATGTGTAGATCCATGTCAAAATCCGCAATTTTTATGCCGTGGCCATAAAAAATGTGAAACACGACGCCATCAGCCATTATGCGTGTGCAAAACTGGCTTCATTGTAAATGAATATGGTGAATTAACATGCGCCCCTGATAAACGTGAATGTTATCGGGACGATGATTGCGCCTCAAATATGGCCTGTACAGATGGTAAATGTCGGAATCCATGCATTGTACCAGTAGGACGTATGCCATTATGTGTTAAAAATAAATCATGCGAAGTTCAAGATCACAAACCAGTTTGTATCTGTATGAAAGATTGCCAACCAACAATATCGATTTGCTTACGTGATGCTGGTTGCCCAGCCGGTTTAGCATGCCGTAAGTATCAGTGTGTCGATCCGTGCGAGTTTGCACAGTGTGCGCCAAATTCACCATGCATTGTGGAGGATCATAAACCTATTTGTAAATTTTGCCCGCCTGGATTTATAGCTGATAGCCGTTATGGATGTCAAAAAGGTAAAGAACCACAAAACCAAAATTACATTAAAAAAAGAAAAAGAAAAAAACATTTACAAAAAGAAAGTGAAACGAAAAAGAATTTTAGAAAAAATCTGTAATCAACTGTTTCGTAACTTGCTGTCATTTTACCTCTTTACCTTTCTGCCTCTCTCTCTGTCTCGCTGTCTTTCTTACAAGCTCTCTATACCACTCAACCTTTTTGTCTAATTTTTGCTCTAACTGTGTCTGTCTTTTAAGCAGCAATAATTAGGTTTTATCAGTTTACTTTTCATACTTACAACATTTCTTTTTTGTTTCATTTTAAAGTTTTCCTTTCAGCTAATTAAAGTGAATTAAACTGCCAAATCATTTTCATATTTCAAAATAGCCTCTGTAATGCTTTTAATTACATTTTTTTTTAGTTTTTGCCCTCTAACATTAAACACCACAACAGAAATTTTTAATGTAGATTATTGTTCTGTTGGTAAAGACCATTTAAATGAGACAAAAACCTATAACGCTCTCTATAACTATTTCGCTCTCATTCAACTATATTTATACAAACAACTAATAACAATTATATATATATATATATATATATATATATATATATATATATATGGAATTATAGGTGTTTATATAAAAATTATATAAATTTTTTGAACATTTTAAAATTAAACGGAAAAACAGAAAATCGGAAAAACTAAAAAGAAAACTCAACATTCTCACCATAACTCACTTTTGTATGTACATAAAATGCTATATCAATATTTTAGTCTATTAAAATTGTTTTGCATTCAAATTTAAATTAAACTAAAAAAAAAGTTATTAAGTTATTTTACCAAGAAAGAAGAAGGAAAGAAACATTCACACACGCTCATGCTCAAAAATATAATTCAAATCAATTCAAGCCAAACTTATCATGTTTTTTTTTTATTTTTTTTTTTTTATTTTAAATTATTATACTTAACTCCAAGTTGGAGAGACCTATTTTTATTAAACTCTATGCCGAACCTTTCTATTGTTATTTTTATTTGTTTTTTGTTTTTTTTTATTATTGTAATAACTTAAAAACACATTATACTATATATAAGTTATAAGATCAGGTATGACGATTCGTATTATCTATTTCAAATAAGAACCCAGTAAAAATCTTTAATTATATATAAATATATTATGAATATTCAATTAAAAAATTCATAAATATTATAAACTATTAATTGAAATAAATATCCATCATTTAAAAATTTCTAATAATTGTGATAAATAAATAAATTAAACTGTTCTTTCTGCTTATGTAACATTTGCAATTTCGAGGCAAAAAATTTCAAACAAACCTAAATATAATAAGTAAGAAATTTATATTCAAGTCATGGCTAACTCTTAAATGCCCTACATTATAATGCTCAATGGAATTAAAATATCAAGTCAAACAATCTCAAAGATGGTCCAATCTTAACCATTTTCAAAAGGGTTCTTCACTAAATTAAGCGTCATATCCCTTTCTTCATGAATAGCGTTTAGTGGCAGGTACAAATATTTTGGGTGATGGATGCAAATGAATTCTCTTCTTTTCGAATATTATAAATGAATTTCTTGTATTATTATTATAAATGAGATATCTTTTAAATGATTTATATGTTTAATTTATGATTTTTCATTTGTCTTCATTTTTTGTTTTATTTTAAATTTTTTGTATATATAAATTTTATATCTATAAAATTGCTTGCAATGCAAAAACCAAAAAACAAACAAACCACATGCCCGATACTGCCCTTTTCACAACACAAAATGTACACCCGCTTTATACAACAATTCTTACCAACAAACAAACATCATCAAATATAAAATATTTCATCGATATACCAACAAACAACCAAAAAAAAAACCAAACAAACAAATCAAAAATCTCGTTATCTTGATGCAAAACCTTTATTTTAAATAATGCTTATGGTCCTACATATGTGAATAAGAAGAGGATATCAACAAAACGATGAGTAAAATGCCTTTGATTAGAAAATGTTCCACTGATAATAATTGTTCTGATACAACACGATGCAGCTCTAATGGTATTTGCTTAGATCCATGCAAAGAGGAATGCGTAAATTCACATATTTGCATAATTAAAGCACATCGGGTTGTGACTTGTATTTGCTCCACTAATTTAACAACTAAACTAACAAGCAGTTATGAACGTTGCATACCGAAAATGGATAATACAAATTTATCTAGACCGACTACAGACACTACAGATATGAATTTTGTAACTGAATTAACAACACAAAAAATTGTCAAAGACATTAGTGTAGTAGAGACAGGTAAAAAAGCAGTAACAACAACAAGTATCAACCAATTAACTGACATAATAAAAAGTTATGATTTTACAACAGAAAGTACCACACAAACTAAAGGAATAAACTCTACGGAAAGTGAAACATTTTCTGTGCCAACGCAAATACCAGAAGAAATATACACAAGAAAATACATGACAACAATTAATTATAAAACAACGCAAGAACCTATACAACAACAAACAACAACTGAAGCTACTACTACAACACTACGAGAAGCAGTTGAGACCGAACTACCATTTACACGAACAACATTATCTTCGGCCGTAACTTATAGACTAAATGAAGAACAACAGCGTACAATTACTAGTGAGAAAGTAACAACACTAACGGAAGAGGTTGAAACTGAACAACCATTTGCACAAACAACAATAGTTTCACCGACAACTTATAGGCCAACTGGAAAACTACCACATACAACTACTAGTGAGAAAGTTACAACAATAATGGAAGAGGTTGATACTAAACGCCCATTTACAGGAACGACGTCAGTTTCGCCGACAACTTACAGACCAACTGAAGAACAACCGCACACAACTACCAGTGAGAAAGTTACAACACTAGTGGAAGAGATTGAGACTGAACAACCATTTGCACAAACAACAATAGTTTCACCCACAACTTATAGACCAACTGGAAAATTACCACACACAACTACTAGTGAGAAAGTTACAACATTAATGGAAGAGGTTGAAACTGAACAAATCTTTACAGGAACGACGTCAGTTTCACCGACAACTTACAGACCAACTGAAGAACAACCGCACACAACTACCAGTGAGAAAGTTACAACACTAGTGGAAGAGATTGAGACTGAACAACCATTTGCACGAACAACATTAGCTTCACCCAAAACTTATAGACCAACTGGAAAATTACCACACACAACTACTAGTGAGAAAGTTACAACATTAATGGAAGAGGTTGAAACTGAACAAATCTTTACAGGAACGACGTCAGTTTCACCGACAACTTACAGACCAACTGAAGAACAACCGCACACAACTACTAGTGAGACAGTTACTACACTAATGGAAGATATTTTAACAGAACAACCATTTGCACGAACAACATTAGTTTCACCCACAACTTATAGACCAACTGGAAAATTACCACACACAACTACTAGTGAGAAAGTTACAACATTAATGGAAGAGGTTGATACTAAAAATCTTTACAGGAACGACGTCAGTTTCACCGACAACTTACAGACCAACTGAAGAACAACCGCACACAACTACTAGTGAGACAGTTACTACACTAATGGAAGATATTTTAACAGAACAACCATTTGCACGAACAACATTAGTTTCACCCACAACTTATAGACCAACTGGAAAATTACCACACACAACTACTAGTGAGAAAGTTACAACATTAATGGAAGAGGTTGAAACTGAACAAATCTTTACAGGAACGACGTCAGTTTCACCGACAACTTACAGACCAACTGAAGAACAACCGCACACAACTACTAGTGAGAAAGTTACAACACTAATGGAAGAGATTGAACTGAACAACCATTTGCACGAACAACATTAGTTTCACCCAAAACTTATAGACCAACTGGAAAATTACCACACACAACTACTAGTGAGAAAGTTACAACATTAATGGAAGAGGTTGAAACTGAACAAATCTTTACAGGAACGACGTCAGTTTCACCGACAACTTACAGACCAACTGAAGAACAACCGCACACAACTACTAGTGAGACAGTTACTACACTAATGGAAGATATTTTAACAGAACAACCATTTGCACGAACAACATTAGTTTCACCCACAACTTATAGACCAACTGGAAAATTACCACACACAACTACAAGTGAGAAAGTTACAACATTAATGGAAGAGGTTGATACTAAACGCCCATTTACAGGAACGACATCAGTTTCACCGACAACTTACAGACCAACTGAAGAACAACCGCACACAACTACTAGTGAGACAGTTACTACACTAATGGAAGATATTTTAACAGAACAACCATTTGCACGAACAACATTAGTTTCACCCACAACTTATAGACCAACTGGAAAATTACCACACACAACTACTAGTGAGAAAGTTACAACATTAATGGAAGAGGTTGAAACTGAACAAATCTTTACAGGAACGACGTCAGTTTCACCGACAACTTACAGACCAACTGAAGAACAACCGCACACAACTACCAGTGAGAAAGTTACAACACTAGTGGAAGAGATTGAGACTGAACAACCATTTGCACGAACAACATTAGCTTCACCCAAAACTTATAGACCAACTGGAAAATTACCACACACAACTACTAGTGAGAAAGTTACAACATTAATGGAAGAGGTTGAAACTGAACAAATCTTTACAGGAACGACGTCAGTTTCACCGACAACTTACAGACCAACTGAAGAACAACCGCACACAACTACTAGTGAGACAGTTACTACACTAATGGAAGATATTTTAACAGAACAACCATTTGCACGAACAACATTAGTTTCACCCACAACTTATAGACCAACTGGAAAATTACCACACACAACTACTAGTGAGAAAGTTACAACATTAATGGAAGAGGTTGAAACTGAACAAATCTTTACAGGAACGACGTCAGTTTCACCGACAACTTACAGACCAACTGAAGAACAACCGCACACAACTACTAGTGAGAAAGTTACTACACTAATGGAAGATATTTTAACAGAACAACCATTTGCACGAACAACATTAGTTTCACCCACAACTTATAGACCAACTGGAAAATTACCACACACAACTACTAGTGAGAAAGTTACAACATTAATGGAAGAGGTTGAAACTGAACGCCCTTTACAGGAACGACGTCAGTTTCACCGACAACTTACAGACCAACTGAAGAACAACCGCACACAACTACTAGTGAGACAGTTACTACACTAATGGAAGATATTTTAACAGAACAACCATTTGCACGAACAACATTAGTTTCACCCACAACTTATAGACCAACTGGAAAATTACCACACACAACTACTAGTGAGAAAGTTACAACATTAATGGAAGAGGTTGAAACTGAACAAATCTTTACAGGAACGACGTCAGTTTCACCGACAACTTACAGACCAACTGAAGAACAACCGCACACAACTACTAGTGAGACAGTTACTACACTAATGGAAGATATTTTAACAGAACAACCATTTGCACGAACAACATTAGTTTCACCCACAACTTATAGACCAACTGGAAAATTACCACACACAACTACTAGTGAGAAAGTTACAACATTAATGGAAGAGGTTGAAACTGAACATCATTTACAGGAACGACGTCAGTTTCACCGACAACTTACAGACCAACTGAAGAACAACCGCACACAACTACTAGTGAGACAGTTACTACACTAATGGAAGATATTTTAACAGAACAACCATTTGCACGAACAACATTAGTTTCACCCACAACTTATAGACCAACTGGAAAATTACCACACACAACTACTAGTGAGAAAGTTACAACATTAATGGAAGAGGTTGATACTAAACGCCCATTTACAGGAACAACGTCAGTTTCACCGACAACTTACAGACCAACTGAAGAACAACCGCACACAACTACTAGTGAGAAAGTTACTACACTAATGGAAGAGATTTTAACAGAACAACCATTTGCACGAACAACATTAGTTTCACCCACAACTTATAGACCAACTGGAAAATTACCACACACAACTACTAGTGAGAAAGTTACAACATTAATGGAAGAGGTTGATACTAAACGCCCATTTACAGGAACGACGTCAGTTTCACCGACAACTTACAGACCAACTGAAGAACAACCGCACACAACTGCTAGTGAGAAAGTTACTACACTAATGGAAGAGATTGCAACTGAAAAACCATTTGCGCAAACAACATTAGTTTCACCCGCAACTTATAGGCAAACTGGAACATTACCACACACAACTACTAGTGAGAAAGTTACAACATTAAGGGAAGAGGTTGAAACTGAACAAATCTTTACAGGAACGACGTCAGTTTCACCGTCAACTTATAGACCAACTGAAGAACAACCGCACACAACTACCAGTGAGAAAGTTACAACACTAATGGAAGAAATTGAGACTGAACAACCATTTGCACGAACAACATTAGTTTCACCCACAACTTATAGACCAACTGGAAAATTACCACACACAACTACTAGTGAGAAAGTTACAACATTAATGGAAGAGGTTGAAACTGAACATCCATTTAAAGGAACGACATCAGTTTCACCGACAACTTACACACCAACTGAGGAACAACCGCACACAATTACTAGTGAGAAAGTTACTACACTAATGGAACAGATTGTAACAGAGCAACCATTTACACGAACAACATTAGTTTCACCCACAACTTATAGACCAACTGGAAAATTACCACACACAACTACTAGTGAGAAAGTTACAACATTAAGGGAAGAGGTTGAAACTGAACATCCATTTAAAGGAACGACATCAGTTTCACCGACAACTTACACACCAACTGAAGAACAACCGCACACAACTACTAGTGAGAAAGTTACTACACTAATGGAACAGATTGTAACAGAGCAACCATTTACACGAACAACATTAGTTTCACCCACAACTTATAGACCAACTGGAAAATTACCACACACAAGTACTATTGAGAAAGTTACAACATTAATGGAAGAGGTTGATACTAAACGCCCATTTACAGGAACAACGTCAGTTTCACCGACAACTTACAGACCAACTGAAGAACAACCGCACACAACTGCTAGTGAGAAAGTTACTACACTAATGGAAGAGATTGCAACTGAAAAACCATTTGCGCAAACAACATTAGTTTCACCCGCAACTTATAGACCAACTGGAAAATTACCACACACAACTACTAGTGAGAAAGTTACAACATTAAGGGAAGAGGTTGAAACGGAACATCCATTTAAAGGAACGACATCAGTTTCACCGACAACTTACATACCAACTGAAGAACAACCGCACACAACTACTGGTGAGAAAGTTACTACACTAATGGAACAGATTGTAACAGAGCAACCGTTTACACGAACAACATTAGTTTCACCCACAACTTATAGACCAACTGGAAAATTACCACACACAACTACTAGTGAGAAAGTTACAACATTAAGGGAAGAGGTTGAAACGGAACATCCATTTAAAGGAACGACATCAGTTTCACCGACAACTTACACACCAACTGAGGAACAACCGCACACAACTACTAGTGAGAAAGTTACTACACTAATGGAAGAGATTTTAACAGAACAACCATTTACACGAACAACATTAGCTTCACCCACAACTTATAGACCAACGGGAAAATTACCACACACAACTACTAGTGAGAAAGTTACAACATTAATGGAAGAGGTTGATACTAAACGCCCATTTACAGGAACAACGTCAGTTTCACCGACAACTTACAGACCAACTGAAGAACAACCGCACACAACTACTAGTGAGAAAGTTACTACACTAATGGAAGAGATTTTAACAGAACAACCATTTGCACGAACAACATTAGTTTCACCCACAACTTATAGACCAACTGGAAAATTACCACACACAACTACTAGTGAGAAAGTTACAACATTAATGGAAGAGGTTGATACTAAACGCCCATTTACAGGAACAACGTCAGTTTCACCGACAACTTACAGACCAACTGAAGAACAACCGCACACAACTGCTAGTGAGAAAGTAACAGCATTAATGGAAGAGATTGTAACAGAACAACCATTTGCAGAAACAACAATAGTTTCACCCACAACTTATAGACCAACTGGAAAATTACCACACACAACTACTAGTGAGAAACTTACAACATTAAGGGAAGAGGTTGAGACTGAACATCCATTTAAAGGAACGACATCAGTTTCACCGACAACTTACACAAAAACTGAGGAACAACCGCACACAACTACTAGTGAGAAAGTTACTACACTAATGGAAGAGATTGTAACAGAACAACCATTTACACGAACAACATTAGCTTCACCCACAACTTATAGACCAACTGGAAATCTACCATACACAACTACTAGTGAGAAAGTTACAACACTAATGGAAGAGATTGAGACTGAACAACCATTTGCACGAACAACATCAGACAACTTACAGACCAACTGGAAAATTACCACACACAACTACTAGTGAGAAAGTTACAACATTAATGGAAGAGGTTGAAATGAACACCATTTACACGAACAACAATAGTTTCACCCACTACTTATAGACCAACTGGAAAATTACCACACACAACTACTAGTGAGAAAGTTACAACATTAAGGGAAGAGGTTGAAACTGAACATCCATTTAAAGGAACGACATCAGTTTCACCGACAACTTACACAAAAACTGAGGAACAACCGCACACAACTACTAGTGAGAAAGTTACTACACTAATGGAAGAGATTGTAACAGAACAACCATTTACACGAACAACATTAGCTTTACCCACAACTTATAGACCAACTGGAAAATTACCACACACAACTACTAGTGAGAAAGTTACAACATTAATGGAAGAGGTTGAAATGGAACACCCATTTGCACAAACAACAATAGTTTCACCCACTACTTATAGACCAACTGGAAAATTACCACACACAACTACTAGTGAGAAAGTTACAACATTAAGGGAAGAGGTTGAAACTGAACATCCATTTAAAGGAACGACATCAGTTTCACCGACAACTTACACAAAAACTGAGGAACAACCGCACACAACTACTAGTGAGAAAGTTACTACACTAATGGAAGAGATTGTAACAGAACAACCATTTACACGAACAACATTAGCTTTACCCACAACTTATAGACCAACTGGAAAATTACCACACACAACTACTAGTGAGAAAGTTACAACATTAATGGAAGAGGTTGAAATGGAACACCCATTTGCACAAACAACAATAGTTTCACCCACTACTTATAGACCAACTGGAAAATTACCACACACAACTACTAGTGAGAAAGTTACAACATTAAGGGAAGAGGTTGAAGCTGAACATCCATTTAAAGGAACGACATCAGTTTCACCGACAACTTACACAAAAACTGAGGAACAACCGCACACAACTACTAGTGAGAAAGTTACAACACTAATGGAAGAGATTGAGACTGAACAACCATTTACACGAACAACATTAGCTTTACCCACAACTTATAGACCAACTGGAAAATTACCACACACAACTACTAGTGAGAAAGTTACAACATTAAGGGAAGAGGTTGAAACTGAACAAATCTTTACAGGAACGATGTCAGTTTCACCCAAAACATCATATAAATCAACAGAAAAACCTGTGCTAAGCTTTTCGACTACAGACAAAGTAATTACAACAGCGGAAACGCAGTATGAAATACCTTCAACAACTATTAAAGAAGAAATTACAACAATAATGGAAGAGGTTACAAGTGAACAACTAACAACGTACAAATCAACAGATAAATATAAGCAACCATTTACCACTGAGAGTTTAGACGTCATAACTACTAAAGTACGGACAGGTTTAGGAGAGTCCTCTTTATCTACTAAAGAGCAAATGACTTCTCCAAGTACCGTAACAGAAATGACAACAAAATTCGTGAATGTTACCACTCCAACATTTGAAACAACAGTTACATATCACACTAAAGAAAATGCTTTAATAACAACTCAATTACCAAATAATACAAAATCTATTACAACTGAAGCGACTTTACGAAATACAACTGAAGTTTGTTGCATTATAGATATGGACTGTGGAAATGATGAAATTTGTATAAGACGACAGTGTATGAAACCATGTGACTTTTATAAAAATATATGTGACCCATATAAACCACAATATACAATTTGTTTAACGCAAACTCACCAACCCATGTGCTTTTGCAATATGACACATATTGATCTAAGTAAAAGTGATTGCCGTATAATAGCAGGTAAAAAAAAAATTTATTTCAAAACTGAAAAGCAATAAAATTCCATCTATGTAAAAACAAAAAAAAAATGAAAATAACTTTTGGCATGTAACCATATCCAAATGCAAAGAAATTTCCAAAAAGGATATTTTGAGTGGAATAAAAATGTTACGGTTACGGATGTAGAAACAAATACTGCGGCCTCTCAACGATCTATCAACGATCTTTCTATCAGGCCCAGTTTATTGTTGTGCTTGTGCCTACACTTCATCCAAATGAATTTCGTTTATATTGTTCATCGTATATCGTATATGTACCATCAAACCACCACAAGAAAAATTTTAAACTCAAAAAAAAAAAAAAAAAAAAACTGTGTCGTTTTTAAATTATTGAAAAAAAAATCATACATGGTTCGCCCTCCTTTTCTCCCATTAGCATATACGTGTAAATTGCATTAATATTTTTTAATATTTTTCTATTTAGTTTCATTTACCTCTTGTCTCTATCTCTTTCTATCTGTCCCTCTTTATCAATTTGTCCTTAGCTCTTCATATAGAAAAGTTTAGCCTTTCATTATTATACATTTACATATACATACATACATACATACATACATACATATACATATACAATAAATAGAAATGTGATAATAGAAATGTGCCTGTTATAAATCTCAGGAATGTAAGTTTTAAATATCTATATAAATATATGTTTAGAATATTTTTATATTTATATTATATAAAATAATTATGCATGTTTTTTTTTAAAGTTTTTGGTTTTATGGCATTGTAGAATAAATCTTGGTTAATGGTAGTTTTAAGTGAAATTTGTTATGGTAAACTGGCGCTATGTTAAATTTTTTTTTATTATTATTATTTATTATTTAAAACGGTCTGTCTGTCTGTCTATTCATTATATATATATATAAAAATATAGAATATGTAAAAAATATATTAATCTTTGTAATAGAATTTTTTTAGTGTGCTAGTGTGAATTCTCAATTTATTTTCATATATTATGACATTAGTAAGGAATAAGTGCACACAATTTAAGTAAAATGTATCTTACATAATATATTTCATAGATTTACTTTAGTACATAATAATCTTTTGATTTATATTTTATATAGCACATAAAGCATGATGATATGCATGAACCACAATACTTTTATTATTTATACATAATATTAAAACATTTAGAAAGGTAGAAATATGTTTATATATATACAGTCAAATTTCACATAGTTGACACAATTGTTTTGATTCAGACTCAAAATTGATAGTTAATATTTTTTTTAATTTTGTACAATTTTGATAAAGTGACAAAAGATAGTATTATAATTGGTCCTAGCCAACATCTAAGCAATTTACATTACTTTGCTTAAGGTAATAAAATTCCTTGGCAAATCAAGAATGAAATTTGGCAGAACTTATTAAAAATTACAAATATTTGTACAAACATTGTCTAGTTTCTTAAAATACAAAATTATAAGGAGAATCATTATTGAAGTTGTCCTATTTTATACAAAACTATTTCCCATCTGCTGAATGTCTGCTAATACCAAATAATTCATGTACATGGACAGATAAAGTGACAGATATAAATTGTATCACAAAATATAATAATCCTTTCAGTATAATAAATGATAGATCAACTTCAAAGCCTTCTACATGTTATATAGAAATATATAAACACATAAAATTCTAAATTACAAGTAAAGTAGGGTATTATAATAATATAATAATTCGCATAAATTGT